>JAQRGC011969479.1:0-11254 GCA_028659135.1 Plantago lanceolata
TAGTCTTTAACCTTGTTGTCTAAGGGACCAACAGTAAGATATATCCCAATTCACGCGGATCTTCCGGTAGCGGAGCCATCAACTTCTAGTTCCCACACATCTCCACGGTCTACAAGTTCTCTTTTCTTGGATGGAGGCTCTTTATCATCTCCTAGTGTAGGAGTAGGGAGCTTTCTCTTCTCCGAAGTAGGGGCAAGGGCATTTCTTGGATCATCAAGTAGGAACATATCCACGTGCCTATTTGGGGCTCCAAGAATCGAGCTTGGGGTGGACCCCACGTCAGTTGAGGTAGCCCCCACTTCTTCATCTATGACCATATCACTTGGTCCCTCTATGGTGCCTTGGCTCTTGGTTTGTAGCTCGGAGTGCTCCCAAGCCATATCCGTGGCTTTCTCTTGGGAATCCGAGGGATATGTAGCCAAGAAATCTGCCAAGACTTGGGCCTTCTTGGAGGTTGGCCCCTGGAACTCGATATCAAATTCGGTGAGCTCTATAGCCCATTTTTTCATTCTTCCGGAAGACTCCGGCTTCCCTAGTACTTGCTTCAGAGGTTGACTCGTGAGCACAATGATCTTGTGTGCCCCAAAGTAGGGCTTCAACTTTCTTGCGGTGTGGACCAAGGCAAGAGCATACTTCCCAATCTCCAAGTACCTTGTCTCCGCGGGCGAAAGAGCTTTGCTCAAGTAGTAGATTGGGAGGCTTTCATTGTCTTTGATCTTTACCAACACCGAGCTAATGGTAAGGTCGGAAATAGCTAAGTATAGATATAGCGTTTCCCCTATCTCGGGCTTAGCCAAAAGAGGTGGATTTTGTAAGTAATCCTTGAGCTCCTGAAAGGCCACTTGGGCTTCCTCGCCCCAAGTGAAGACATCCGTCTTCTTGAGGGCCTTGAAGAACGGTAAGTTTTTTTTGGCGTACCTAGAGATGAATCGGCTAAGGGCTACCACCTTTCCCACCAATTGTTACACCTCATGAAGGTTAATAGGGTTGGGCAACTCTTGTATCGCCCTTATCTTTTCGGGGTTTGCTTCTATCCCCCTCTCGGTCACCATGTATCCTAGGAACTTTCCTCCGTTGACGCAAAAGGTGCACTTGGCGGGGTTGAGTTTCATCCCATACTTTCTGAAGATGGCAAAGCACTTAGTGAGATGTGCTATGTGTTGATCCTCTTTTTTGCTCTTGATGAGCACATCATCGACATAGACCTCCATGGTCTTGCCTAGATCTTCGGAAAACATCTTTTTCATGAGCCTTTGATAGGTTTCCCCCGCATTCTTCAACCCAAAGGGCATCACATTGAAGCAATAGACAGAGCCATTGGCGAAGAACGCGGTCTTTTCGACATCTTCTCTAGCCATGCGACTTTGGTAGAAGCCTTGATAGGCATCCAAGAAGCTAAGTAAGGCGCATCCGGCCGTGGAGTCAACAAGTAAGTCAATCCTTGGAAGAGGATATGGATCCTTGGGGCAATACTTGTTGAGGCGCGTGAAATCATTGCACATTATCCACTTTCCCGGCGCCTTTTGTAGTAATACAACATTGCAAAGCCAATCCGAGTATCTTACTTCCTTGATGTGCCCGACCTTGAGTAAGCGCGCAACTTCCGCGGCTATGATCTCATTATCCGCAGCACAAAAGTCCCTCTTCCTTTGCCTCAAGTGGGTGATCTTGGGATCCACTTTGAGACGATGAACCACCACTCTTGGATCAGTTCCTTTTAGATCTTCGGTGGCCCAAGCAAACACATCCGCATTTGCTCTAAGGAACTCGACTATCCTGAGATCCACCTCTTGGGACATCTCCGTTCCAATACAGGCTACCTTCCCGGGACAACCTTCAATTATTTGGACTTCGCGGATTGCCTCTCGGGGCTCGATTCGTCCTTCTTGGAGGCGCCTTCTAGTAGGAGTGGGGGCACAAGGTATCTCCGGGACTACATCGTATTCTTCTTGTTCTTTGGGTTGGGGCTCCCCATTCTCCATCACGAGAACTTGCGGGAATCCCCCCATATGACATAAGACCATGAGTTCACCCTCAGGCTCTTGGTTGCAATGCCTTGTTGACATGGAGTAGCATTTCCATGATGTGTTTCTATCTCCAATGATCTCTCCCACTCCATAAGGAGTTGGGAAGTTCATCTTGTTATGAAAGGTGGAGGGAATGGCCCTGAACTGGTTGATTCCGGGGCGCCCAAAGAGCACGCAATACTCAAATGGTGTATCCACCACTATGAACAAGAGTAAGTGAGTGGCCCTCTCAGGTGCTTCGCCCATGGAAACTACTAAGTGTAAGGCTCCTAGGGGCTTCACTGGCCCTCCACCGAATCCTTTTAGAGCTCCTTTGATGGGGAGGATGCCCTTGGTGCTAACCTCCATCTTGGCTACAGTGTCGGCAAAGATGATGTTGCAAGAGCACCCAGTATCAATCAAAAATTTGGAAACAGTGAAGGCCGCAATGTAGATCGTGACCACCAAGGGCAAATCTAGATCTATAACTTCTCCCCCCCCCCATCACAAGGGGATGGAATCTCACTTTCATCAAAGGATATATTGTTGGTACCCTCGGGAATGTTGGGGCCATAAGCCTTGTCCATGCACACAATATGATGTGCGGTCTTTTCCCGGGCCTTTCTAGTGCTACCACCAGATGGTCCTCCCCAAATGGTGTTGATATGGCCGCGGTATGGGATGTTGTGAACGTTGTTGGGATCCAACCCTTCTGCCAGTTCCTCATGCTCTTCGGGGTTCTCATGATCTTGCTATGCTTGGGCACTTGGCCCTCCAGCGAGAGGCGGAGGCAGATTGGCTTGAATGTCTGTTGGGGCGCCCTTTGCGACGTGCTCCAAGAGCTTCTCGTTCTTCACATTCTTCTCAATTTCATTCTTCAAGTTGGAGCAAGAGTTGGTATCGTGGCCCCTGCTCTTGTGGAAGTTGCAAAACTTCTTGGTGTTGGGATTGATTCGGTCTTGTGGGATCTTGGATGCATATTGAATGGGCATGTTTCTACTTTTCATGATCGCGAGGATTTCGGCCCTTGGCTTGTTCAATTCCGTGAATTCAGAAAATCCTGGGGCCCTTGGGGGCCTAGGAATCCTATCATATTTTGGCTTGGGCCTAGGAGGCTCAACCTTCATCGGAAGGTTTTATTTCTTAGCCACATCACCTGTACGAATGGGGGAGTACTTCTTGAATTCCTCCAAGTCCACAAACCTATCGCAAATATCCTCAAACTCTTTCTCGGACTTGGGTTGTGGTGTGGCTATGAGATCTGCCACTTGACGATTGTGGAGGTTTCCATAGAGGATCTCCACCCTCTTCCCAACAGTATGATTTTCAACTTGTTCTGCAATCTTGCAAAACCTTCCAATGAAATCCCTTAGACTTTCATTTGGGCCCTGGATAGTGCCGGTGAGGGGGCTGAGAGACTTCTTCTTTTGCTTCATCTGAGCGAATTTCTCGATAAAGAGCTTACAAGCTTGATCATAAGACTTGATGCTCCCATTTGGCAACTTGATCAACCACTCCATTGCATCATCAAACAAGTTAGTGGGGAATGTTAGAGCCAACACATCCTTGTTGTGCCCGTAGATGCCCATCTGGCTTTGATATCTCATAAGATGGCTCTCGAGGCAACTCTTTCCATGGTAAGCTTCCAAAGGGGGAATGGTCTTCTCAATCCTTGCGGACTGGATCTCAAGTGAGAGCGGATTCGGAGTGTTGAAGATCTCCTTTTCATGCACTTGTAATATCTTAGAGAGCGCCTCAACTTGATCTTTCAAGGCCTTCTGCTGGGCACAGATCTCATCCTTGGTAAGTTTCTTTGCTGTAGCAGGATCAATGAACAATCCGGGCATCTCCTCCATGATTTTGAGAGCCTCATTCTCCGTCACTGGGGCTACCACGGAAGCTGGCGTCTTGGTCGGGGCCTGGGTTGTAGGCATAGTAGTGATTGGGACCATAGCCTGCGTTGCGCCCGGGGGCGGGGACTGGTTCTCGTGATTCACGTTCAAAGTTTTGGGGACATTTGCCCTGTTGTTTCTCTGGGCATTGAGCCAAATTCTTAGGTCACTTCCCAGCCTCTCCATGACAGGGCGCCTGTTTACCAGGTTCTCGAACCTCGTGGTCTCCCCACGACTATCAACCTCTTGATCCTCACGATGATTAGAACTCATTCTCCTAGACCTAGAGTCCGTGATATCCACCACGTCTCTGGCCCTCGTGCTATCATTACTTTGTCTTTGGGAAGGGTGATTGGAGGTCGTGGCAGCCCTCTTCCGGCTGTTGAGTAGCTCCAAGAAGTACATGAGCTGCTCGTCGTTCATCCCTTGCGGGAGACGATCCAAATCAATCCCTGGGCGGTCGTGGGTTTTGCTGTATCAATCTCGCCGCTGCAAATCGCTGTTCAAGTGCTTCTCGCTCGCGCTGTAACTCTGCCTGGCGCTCGCGAAACCTACGAGTAAGGCGTTCGGCAGTGGTTTCTCTATCTCGATCCGAGTGGTGACTGGGATCCCGGCTGGAGTGGCGATCGGACGTGGCTCATGACACGGGACTCGGATCTATTATGCGACTCCCCGCTGCTCTCCGAGGCCCGTGAGCATGATGCTCGTGAGGGGCTAGGACCCGGAGTCGGATCTCTTGGATTTTCCGCATCAATGTCAGGTGCAGGCTGACTTTCCATGTTACTCGCGTTGGCGCCCTGGCTTTGGCCTTTCTGTGCCGCAACCTTGTGTATGCGCTTTGGAGGCATCACGAGTATGGTGGTAGGGAGAGCTTTTTTAGAGAATCTGCCCCACGGTGGGCGCCAATGATGCGAGGCCTTTCTGTTGATTCGCACTAAGGTCGCGGGCTTGGAACTTCTTCTATCTTGCATGCAAATTGCTAGGGGTATACAATCTTCTTCTTCACTTCTTGGGGCTCATATGTTAAGTACCTGCGCACTTGGAATAGGGNGTGAGTCTACTTATACCCGTCTCGCCAAAGTTGTCAAGACGGACTTAGACTTTACTTGTTGGGAAATTTATCCCAAGTATAAGAGTGGATGAGTTGGAGCCTACTTGAGAGCTCTCTTGAATGTTCAATATCAAGTGATATTGCTTGTCCCTTAATATGAGTCTAGGTGAGCCTATTTATAGATGTAGGAATGTACTAGGTAGCTTGGATGATCGCCAAGTGTCCGTCTCAGATTAAGCAAAGCTAAAAGACAAGGTCCATGGGCTCTTATTGGGCTTTCAACCCAATAAGCATGGATCCAATCCTCTAACAAGCCCAACAAGAGACTCAATTATCTGAATGGCCCACTCTCAATGGCCTCTTTTACAATATCGTCAGAAGTTGCTCGTCCAGCAGATCTGAGAGCTCTGGCTCGTGGTGTGGGTTCGAGCAACTCTGTCTATGTCGTTGCACGGGTCCCACACTCGTGTGTCACCCTTTCTCCTCATATGCACAAATCCAGACCGGCCCTTGATCAGCACAACCACTGGACTCGTGCTGCTTGGGAGCCTGGGGGTCGGGGCTTAATATCTTCTGCTCTTTGTCCATTTTGGACGACTTAAGGCTACACGGCCTTAGTCTTTATGTGCTAGAGCGCCCTCTAATTCGTCTGGTGATATTTATACACCATCACTAATTCTTTTTGTTTACAGGTTTCTAAAGACAAAGATTATGAAGCACCAGATGCTGAATAAGAGACAAGGAAAACAACTGCTGAAGAGCAGGTAGTTAACCTTTCTCAGCATGGTACTAAACTTCCTTGTTTATATCATGTTTCAAATTTGACTAAGTTGCAGAGTGATAAGATGGATGTTGCTGAATCAACTCCACCAACAGCAACCACTGCACCAGAAGTGCAAGAGATAAATGAAGTTGATGTTGATGCACATGTAGTTTACTCTCTATCTGAAAACTTTAAGGTTGCTGACACCTATGTTGTTGAAACTGACAACTTTATGTTTCACGTTCAAAACAGGAAGGAATCATCCCCCTCTGCCTCTACTCTTGCTCTGACTGATGAAGCACTTCTCTATGAATTTAAAGAGAAGATTGTCAGACGTGCTGGAAAAGCACTTAAGTTGTGGCAATCATACAAGATGAAGGACTTCTCAGATCTCTTCAATTTAATGTAATTAGAGAGCAATAGAAAGACCCTCTTTGATCTGGATCACTTTGTCCACACCTTGACCAACTATGAGGAGTATTCCTTTGCTGAAAGGATGGAGCAAAGCTTTATTGATCTAGAGATGAAGGCCTTGACTGAAAGATTCCAAAACCTCTCCAGAGAAGAGAAAGTACTGAAGCTTGCTGAGAACAAACTCCAAGCAATTGATGACTATTATCAAGTTGGTGATGAAGAAGAAGTCACCAGCAAGCATAGGTACCAGGACTTAGATCTCATCATTCTTGATGAAGACAATGTCTTGATTGATCTCTCTGAGGCCAATGTGCCTGACCAAGAAGAGAAAAAAGTCGAGGATAAAGAGGATGAAGAGAAGGAGGATAAGAACAAGGATGATGATGTACATCCTGCTGATGATGATGATAATCAAGGAAGTGCTGGAAATGCACAAAATCTGACTGGTAATGCGAACACTACAGCTGCTGACGAGCCTGCTGAAAATGTTCAGCAACCCCCATCAGAAAGCACTCCTCCACAAAACCCTCCATCTCACCAAAGACCATCTCCTGTTGAAGAACCAATCCAGAGATCTNTTGTCGACAAAGGCAAGAAATCCATTGATGAAGAAAGTGTGGAAATCATGGATACAGACACAGATACATCTGAAGATGAGCAGATAAAAATAGCCATGAAATCCAGTGTTTTTGAAAGCACAACTGGCCCTGAATATGGTCAGAATTCAAAAAGACTTCGTCCTATCCTGCAAATAAGGGACAGTCAACCTGCTCATACTACTGCAGTTACTCTAGTCCCTGCTGAAAAGCACACTCATGTCATAGTCCCTGCTGATGAGCAAACTATTGTTCCACCAGTCACTGCTGAAATGCATACTGAAGAGCCAGTCCCTGATGGAAAGCAAACTGTTGCAGAAGAGTCAGAAGCTCCTAGTCCAGTCACTGCTGATCAGCACACTGTTGAGATTCCAGTCCCTGCCTCTGAGCATACTGTATAAAGGCCAGCTGAGGAAGAAACAAGTGACAGGATAAAGGTTGCTGACTTAGACAATACATATGCTGTTGACACAACAGACACTGAAGAATTCAGTTACTCTGATGAGGATGAACAAGAAGCAAATTTCACTCCTGCTGATGATAGATTTGTCAATCAAACTATCAGAAACATCTCCAATCCCATCAATCCTGAAACTACAATGGTTTATCACACCTCAAGAGCTGAAGCCTTATTGGAGCACTGAAACCAGTTGTTGAATGAGAATGAAGACTTGTTTAAGCAAGGGCAACTGGATGTAAATGAGACTCTAAAGCTATTGCTGAGAAGGACTGCTGCTATCTCTACAGCACAGTATGATCTGAACTTAAGGTATCAGCATGATGCCTCCATTGCTGATCATACTACTCAACAATATGCAGATCTAATGGCTGCCTTCGAAGATCAGAATAAGGAAGTGGACATCTCACTGAGTTTGCAGACTGCGCAGTACAACAGTGTACAAAGACAAGTCAAAGAGCTCTTGTCTGAAAGAAGCTCTATAGATGCCAGTCTTGCTAAACTCACAGATTTCATAGAAAAACTCAGCCTGAACATAGGCTTGAAAGGGTTGCCACTTCAAGAGCTATCCATGTCTAAGGGGGAAGATATACAAGGTGGCTCAGCAAGTGCAAGTGCTGATGCCACACAACTTCAAATGGTTCTAGCAAGTACCCCTCTGACATCAAGCAATCCTTCATCAGTGCCAACTCCCTCAGCACTTCAAAGAGTGAAATTCAATATCATTCTAAGGGATGGTACTAGAGTAGATGAAGATGGTACAGTTATTGGCCATGAGCCTAGACCAATGAATGCCATGACTCAATCTGGCAACACTTTCCCACTCTCCTCTGGTTCAAGACAGAGCAAAACTCCTAAACCAAGACAAACTGCTACCAAGAGAAGGAGAGGTAGTTCAACTTCTCAACAAAATAGAAATCAGAGAAGGGCTACAGAAAGGGAAAGAGACAGGGTTGGTGCTCATGCTGAACACTTCAAGATATACAATGAACAGACTGTTCAGTATGTGTTCAAAACCACAATTGGTCTGCACATCATTAAGCTGCATCATTTGCTATTAAATGAAGAATTTCCAAAAGTCTTCTTGGATTAGATGTTCCTTTGGAATGATCTAAAAGCTGACAGAAAGCTTACAATGCAAAAAGATCGGGCTAGCTACTGGTTAAATAAGGAAATTCAAATCAGAAGAGATGCACTTAAAAAAGACTGGAAAGTCAACATTCCTGATTACAGAAAGCCTCATAATGTTGTTACTAGACCAGCAATAATGACTGGCAAACCCACTCCAGCTCTAGGTTGGCAACCAATAGACTGCTTTTATATGCCTGTTGAAGAAAAGGATGAGGACTCGGTGTATCTAAGTAAAATCTACAGAACACAAGGAATCATTCAATCACAGATGGATAATTCATGGCTATGGGGAAGAAACCTATGGAATGAGGTTCCCATGATCAGATTCAGAGACAAACCTGACTACAAAGAAAGAGTCAAACTTGGAATTAATTTTGAAAGAGACACAAGGAAGCTTCTGGAGAACTATGAACTTGACTCCATAGAGTTTGCTCCAGAGTGTTTTCCTGAGATTCGATCATGATTAGAACTTTAAATTTTCATATGTAAAAGTTCCTTGTCTGATTCCGTATCTTTCTGTTTGTCTGCTGACATTTGTTCCTGTAGGTAGTTATCTTTGAATCATTCTTGTAAACACTAATTACTGAATGATAACTACTCTACATTGTTTTGTCTCTTTTTGCTCTGATACTTTACATTTGTTTCTGATATTATGCTTGCTTGCTGAGCTTATTGTTTATCTTATCCATTGCAAGTTTGCATAAGTGTTCATTGAATTATTCATATTCAGAACATTTGAAGTATTGAGTAAATTTAGTCATGGATTGAATGTCATCAAAAAGGGGGAAATTTTTTATAAAACTTGTAATTTTGATGAGCAATTCCATTAAGACTAAATTAGATTAAGTCCAGAAATTAGTACTCTTAAGCCTATAAGAAAATTTGTTAGAAAGGCACTTGTACAAGAGGAAAATTTCAGCAGGACTTTTAGCTTTAATTCGTAGTATTTGTATTAGGTTCCTGATGACGTATTTGTTGTGTAAACAATTTATTGAGGCACTTAGTAACTTAGCAGATGAAGACTACGAAGACTGAAGACTTAAGTAAAATCTGCATAAGGGTACTACAGGAATTTGACGCTTGCTGATGTAAAGAATGACCTTTCAGCACGTGGCCAAAGTCAAGTGAAAATCTAAATGACAGAGTAGGTTGACTTAGCTATCTTGCTGACGGACAGGTCTCTTGCTGATTTATCAGCAAACAGAGTCAGTTGCTGAAAGGGCAATACTACCCTGCTGATATCAGTATTTGAACCTTACTGACCAAGTAATGGATTCCTTGCTGATGATCGTACTATCAAGCATTTAATGCTGCAGATAGTCGTTATGAAGAAAAGAAGAAGAAGACAAACTTTTGCAACAAAATAGTACGAGCAAGACAGTGAATTCAGAGTTTGAATTTGAATTTCAAACGGATTGAATTTTCACTGTAAAAAGGAAGAATTAGAGCAACAAGAAGAAGACGATCGTTCTCACTGCATACACAAGCTATTCTTTGAACTCTCTTTGTTTGCTCTGATAACCTTCCAAGACTGAAGCTTACTTTCTGAAAGCTACTTGTGAAAGAGTAGAATTATTGTTGATCAACTTGGTACACCAACATGTAGCATTAACAAATGATTCTTTCTCTTAAACTGGTAAAGTCTTGATCCAGAATCCTCCAACTGCTTACTGAATAAGTATTACAGTTGTGATTCTCTTGCTGTTTGAACTTAATGAAAAGTAAGTCACTCAATCAACCCCATACTCAAACACACTATCATCAAAGGCGTGTTACTGTAGTTAGGGGGAACATACTTTGCTAGTTTGTAAAGAAAACCCTGTTTGGAGTGAAGCAAACAACTTGGGAAGTTGAGTTGCTGAGACGTCTGTTGTGGGATTACTAGATTGGATTTGTATGGAAACTCATTTCTTGTCTTATTGAATTCAAGTCCAGGATTGGGCGAAGTGGATTAGTTGAAGGATTACGCCACATTCAGATACCACTATAAACTGTGTGTTATTACTTCCTGCACTTACTTTCCGCAATCTATCTTTACTGTTTATCTGCTCTTGTTGATTATTTGCTTAACTGAGTACTTATCATAAAGACTTTCACTATTCTGATTGATTAAGTATCAGCAACACCTTGTGCTTGCTGAGGAATCTGGTTTAGACACCAAAATGTTTTAAAGACTATTAACCCCCCCCCCCCTAGTCTTTAACCTTGTTGTCTAAGGGACCAACGAGTGATATCAGAGCATGAGGTTTTTAAGACCTTCTGTGTTGAACCTTGATCCCCTTTTAGTGCTCTGTTTGTGAAGTATTTTCATGTTGCATTTGATCTGTCTTGTTTAGTGTTTTCAGGATGTTGCATCTTGTTGATGCTCCCACTCTGAAGCTTGAGAACTATGAGAAATGGAGGAACAACATGATGCTTCATCTGGAAGCTATCAGTGATGAAATGGTGATTGTCATTAATGATGGTCCTATCAAGATTGAGGTTACCAGTAGCTCTTATCCATGGGCTAATGATGCAACTTCCACTCAGGGCAAAAAGAATGAGTGTGTAGTTCTATGGAAGCCCAAGGACAGGAGTGAATGGACTTCTGAAAAAGCCACGAGGTTTCGACTTGATGGACAATCCAGGAACATCATCATACATTCCACTCCAGATTCCATTCAGTGCAAGCTAGTGGGTGCTAAGGAAGCTAAGGAAGCATGGAAGATGGTACAAGATCTGTGTGCTGGTTCTGAAAAGACTAAAGAGAACAAGCTTGAAGTGCTGAAGCTTAGGTTTCAGAACTTTAAGCAAGGTCCTACTGAGTCTCTGGAGGAACTTGATTTCAGATTCACTACCTCGATCAGTGAGATGGCTGCACTTGGTGAAGGTAGTAGATATTCTAATGTTGAAAAGGTGAAAACCATCATTCGAGGTCTTAACCAAGAATGGGTGCATACACAGA
>JAQRGC011969706.1:0-12963 GCA_028659135.1 Plantago lanceolata
ATTAAAAGAATGAAAATTTTTAGGGAAAATAAAACAAAAATCACGTCAATAGGATTCGAACCCAACACCTTCCATTAAAGAGAATGAAAAAAGAATAGAAAAATAAAATAAAAATCACGCCAACAAGATTCGAACCTTCCATCTTCTATTTAAGATATGACACATGTACGCACCAGATTAAAATTGAATAAGTAAGATGGATGGATTAGATTGAAATTGAATTGATTTAGTTAAGATGACTTCGTGGTTATGATATATCTATAAAAATACAATGACTTGTATTTATAGCAAAATCTCCTAACCAAATTTCCATATAGAACTCTAAACCCTTTAGGTATCTAATCAGGAATTTGACTTAGGCCTCAAGAAAAGAAAACCTAGAAGGAAACAAAGTGGGGAGGGATTAACCCTCCCCCTCACTGCCGCCGACCACAGACTCGGCCCCCTTGGGGCCGGTCTTCAAGGCTCAGTCTTGGACCGAGCCCAATTGGCCCGGTCTGGGAATTTCCGTCCATTTGTCTTTTCTTGATTTTCTCTCTGCATATTAAATTAATTTAAAATCCAATTTTAAATGTCCAAGACTCGGTTTTTGACCGAACCATAGCTCATATGGAGTCTTATCGACTGACTAAGATGGAACACGGTTAAGAATGTAGATTGAAGTTTGTAATGCGTAAACCCAAAGGTATATCGGTAACGTTGAGAAAGTCATCATGGCTCAAACCATATCCAATAAGGTTCGATTCCTCCTCTCAGAAACTCCATTTAACTGGGGTGTCCCAGGAGGTGTCCATTGTGACTTGATGCCTTGATCCTTCAAGTAACCAAGAAACTCTTGGCTTAAGTATTCTCCTCCTCGATCGGATCGTAGAGCCTTAATACTCTTGCCCAATTGTTTCTCCACTTCAACCCTAAACTCCTTGAATTTCTCAAATGATTTGGATTTGTTCTTCATAAGATATACATATCCAAATCTAGAGAAATCGTCTGTGAATGTGATGAAATAAGGAAATCCACCTCTCGCTTGAGTGGGAAACGAACCACACACATCAGTGTGTATCAGTTCAAGGGGTTCGTGCGCACGTGTGCCCTTTCCCTTGAAAGGTTTACTGATCATCTTACCTTTGAGACAAGATTCGCATTCTCCATGAGATTCCAAATCAAATGGGGTTAAGTAATCCAATTTAATTAACCTTGCAATTCTTGTGTCATTGATATGACCTAGTCCACAGTGCCACAAATAAGATGGACTATCTTTGCTACTAAGTCTCAATCGTTTATTTGTTGTATGAAGCAAAGAAATAGTACAGTTGAGCATGTATAAACCATTTACAAGTGAAGCTGTTCCATGAACAGTTCCATTAAGCGAAAAATAACAGTTATTATTAGCAAAACGGAAGGAAAACCCTTCATTGTCCAACACTGGAATGGAAATAATATTCTTGGTAATAGAAGGAACGAAATAACAATTATTTAATGCAAGTCAAAAACCGGAGGGCAAATCTATAACATAGGTTCCTACTCGTTCGACGTTAACTCGAGAGCCATTGCCAACTCGTAGGTCGATCTCCCTTGGTCTAACCTTCCTGCTTCTTGTGAGCTCCTTTACATTATTACAAATGTGTGAGCCACAACCAGTATCCAATACCCAAGAATTATCAACTGTATAATTGTTAACTTCAATAACAAACATACCTTGGGTGGAGGTGTATGCATTATGCTTACCATCTCCAACAGCTTTTGCCCCTGAGGCAATTTCGGTTCCAATGCCCCATCGATTGCAATAAGACGAATGTCTTTATTCAATTTATCATGTTTCTTAGTTCCACCTTTTGACCGAAGCATATTGTGGATTTTAGAGAGTGTAACTTCTTTGGCATTCATATTGTAGTTATTAATAAACAACAAATATGAATCCAGTAGCGTTTGGCACTCTTGGAGACATTCTCAAAGAGTCCTTTGAGATAGGATAGCATTTCAAATGGCATAAGATGCTCATGCTGATTTTCAATTCCATACTCATTGAAGTTACCATAATACACTGAGCTTTTTGATGCGTCATTCACGTGTTTAACCTTGAGACCATCTATGTTAAAAACTTCTTGAGTTCTTCAACCTCAGTGGTAGGGATTGAAACAACTGTGTCCAAGACATATTCAATCTTTTCTTCACGCAAGACCAAACGAACGTTCCGGATCCAATTCAGAATGTTTGGACCGGTAAGAACAAGTTTGTCTAGGATAGATTTAACAGACAGGTTCGACATTTCTACCCAAGAGAATAAGAAAGAAATAGATAGAGAGATATTAATAACGACAATGAAATTAAAATCTATGATCACAATTAGCAAACTAAATACATCCAAGGTCTTTAGTAGTATTTAGCTCCCACTCATTTTAACATATTCATTGCCCCAAAAACACATGAATGCGAAACAATATATATCAAAGTTTGTGAGTGGACAAGATCCCAAAACTTATTACTACAATACCATGCTATGGCTTGTGTATTGCAAATAATAATTCTGGGTGGGCCTCCAAGCCAATTACACTACATGTAACTCTTGTTTCACCAAACCCAGTTTGATGTGATGCCCTTCGACTTGAGCAAATACTATGGCATAAATACTCAAACAAGTGAAATGATAACCATCAAACGATCACAATACCATATTGTATGTTTGTAGGCAAAACCCCCAATGAGCACAAATTTGATGAATGCTATGGCATAAACATCAATTAGGCAAAGAGGGGTGAGTTATCTACATATAGGATGGGAGGCATCTTTCAAATTGAATGGGTTGATAAAACAAATTTGAACATTCATATTGATTGGGGTGACTACCATAGTCTGGGTACTTTTGCTAAGCCAAGATCCCTAACATGCATCAGGTATTATGAGCGCCGTCTACTCAAGCATGCATAAGCGGTCCGACAAGTAATAGAGCATCGCTAACTCATCATATGAAAAGCGATCAACAAGTAATGGGCGCCGCCTACCCATGCATAATAAAATGCGGTTTAACACATAAGAGGCGCCGCCTACCTCGCATGTATTGCGGACTAGTATAATGTAAACATGCCTTTGAATACAATAAACATATAGACAAGTAAACAATAGCAAATAAAGAGTCTTTATAATTATTCAAGTTATACAAAATTTAAATATAAATCCAATTTATATTTAGCTCCAAAAATATATTTATTTAATTCCAAATTAAACAAATAAAGTTTACGAATTTCAATCTTTGAACAAAATTCAATTAGGTCAAAATCAAATTCGAAGGTCTAGTAACGAGAGGAAAGGGGGTTGACCCGGTCACCCCCCTCCACGGTTCGCCGGTTGGCAGCCCAGGGCTGCCGCCGCAGCAGCGACTGCTGCTGCCCAGCAGCAGCTGCCACCGCTGCAGGGCAGCCGCTACATAGCAGCGGCTCCTAGCCGCCGCTGAGCAGCGGTGTGACTGTCGCTGCCCAGCATCGGAAGCTGCAATGCAGCTGCCCCAGGCAGCTGCAGCGCAGCCGGCGGCAGCAGGATCGCCCCCCTAATATATTTATTCATTAAATTCCAAATTTAATATAGTTTCAAAAACGAATTTGGAGATTTATATAACAAAACATAATACATAAAACTCAAGAACAGAATTATATATGCATATAATCAGTGAACAAGCCTAGCTCCGATACTACTGTTAGTAAATATGTAAGAAAATAGCACGAAGATTGCGCAACGGAAGTTTGAATATTTTCTTAACATACTTTAATCATGCTCATGATTATATGACACGGGTTGATACACTTACTGAATCGGATCAACCGGTAGTTCGTTCTGTTCGTTCACGGATTAGGGCTCCTGAAACTGGCTGATGTTCGCACAACGAGGAAATTTGATAACTGAGGCACTTTTAAAGGCCTATTACGACAATTATAAGTGCCGGCATAGCTAATACCGGCCGGTAGGGAAGTGCCGCCGGAGTGCCGACCATGGCACGGCCGGCAAAGGTTCCAGCCACTTTTTGTGGCCGGCCGGTACAGAGGTTGACCTATGCCGGCACTTCGGAAGTGCCGGTATAGACGGCCTATAGTGGCACTTTTGAAGAGTCGGGATAGATCCTACGCCATTACGGCCGACATAAGAGCCGACACAGATTGGCTAGGGTTTAGGGTTACTGGGGTTTGGGGTTGGGTTTTATGGCCTATCATGGCACTTATAAGTGCCGGAATAGACACTATTTATTTATTAAAAAAATAGCTAGTAGAAGTGAGATTCATACAGTAGCAGTCAAGAAAGCACCCTTCCACCTAGCACAAATTTAATTACAATTCGAGTCACCAATGCAAACATCCAAGGGTGTTGCGAGAATCGAACTCGCCATCTCTCACATAAAGTGAGAATGACCAAACACCCAAAAGTACTTCGATCAACATTAACATTGATTAAGCAGATACAAGAAAGCATGTTATTACGTGTACCGGAGCTCCAACCACACTAGCATGTGTAAGAACAAGTACCTGAGCTCCAACCAAAGTATTCTCTACTTTTATATCTCAGCATTACGTGTTTTACAAGACAATCAATGAGTTATATTTATGATTGAAAATTTTGTGAATGCCATGTAAACTTATCCCTCCGAACAAATAGGGGAAACAACCAGTATAAGCAAACTAGAATGCATCTTTGAAGAGAGTACATTTATATATGTAAAAGTTCGTAGTTATATTTACCAGGATGAAAATATCTCGGGTCAGTATAGCATAGATAGTCCACATGAGCGCGGTGAGGAAGTAGAAAAATGAGAGAAAGAATGGCATGTACTCCACGCTCTGTATCAGTATCACTGTTTTCTGCGATACAAAAACAACAAAATGTATAAGTTGTTTGCTCAAACCCTCCAAGTGTACAGTGTGTCCACATAAATTAACATCTCTGATCTTATTGATGAAGCCATAAAATGGAGTTCAATGCCATATTCACCAGTCACCACAGTGCACAGGCATAGTAAAGGATGAACACTGACAAGCTTAAAATGCAGTATTATTCCAAGGTTTAGCCTTAAATTGCAGAATGTTAACATTAAGTTTAACCAACAATTCTGGAAAGTGCAATAAATCACATACTCAATTATAAGCTGAGTACCATAAACTCGTAAATTGGTAATAGTAGGAAAATGATTGGGTTTAATATTCAAGATCCTCAACCTAGGTTGGAGCTAGCAGCAGGGTCATAGGTCAGTTATCATCACGGTAATTGCTAAATGTAAACAGATTTAGAAGCTGCGTGTTGGTACATACGAAGACACCAGTCATGAATCATGTTACATCTATCTTTTCACAAGTTACCAAGATCATCCAGTTGCAGCATCATTTCAACTATGCATTTGTCCGGCCTATAGAGTCGAAAATGAATGTTTTTAACAGAATACATAGTCCCTATTTTGCTGATGTAGATAGAGCTGAAAATAACACATAAAAGGTGTCATGTGGTTATTGCTTATTAGCAAGTGTTTCATAGATCACATGTTTATCTCCTAAAGCCAACGACATTTTCCTGCAGGGAGAAAGTTCCCAATTTTCGAAAACTAAGTAAACATCTGGTAGTGATTAGCTGATAAACTAGTTTTTCTAACTGATATGCAAAACAAAAGAAAAAATAAGCCTAAAACTCTAAAATTCACCAATCGCTCACATGATACTTTGATAATCACTTCCTACTAATTGTTTCAACAAGAAACATTCTACAAACAAACATAATCAATTCAATGAACTCGAAAAAATCGAAAGGTAGAGATTACCATGGCAACCAAAGGAGAAGCAAATGAGATAATGGTAACAAAGGTGCACATAGTCCCAATGGTATCAATTTGCACCTCTATGGTGAAATTTTTTCCATGAGTTGACAACAGGATAAAGAGCAAATTCTCAGAAAAAGTAATTGGACAACTCTTAGAACAAGAAAAATTCAAAGCATTTTAAAAATTTTGTAAGACTCATGGAAGAAATACTACATGGATATCCATTGCAACCAAAATAGGAAAGCCACAAGAAGATTATAGAAACTTATCAAGTGCTTGCTGACAGCCAGCTAGAAATCTGCTTCCCTCGGTCAATAGCTCATCAAGTTTCTCAATCCTGCCAGTTTAATGAAAGTGAAAGATCAGGCACAGATTTTGAGATAACTATGTTACCCTGACTCAGCAGTTAGCACCTAATAGCTATACTGCATATTGTCATATTGAATTCTTGCACTGCCACACGGGTGAATCTCTAAACATTTAAGAATTATTACGCAAGTTAAATATGTAGGCAAAAACAAAATTCAGTCTAGTGCAGGAAACAAACGCCTCTATATGTCTGCAGGACTTAAAATGCAAAAAAAAGAAAATCTCTAGACATGATACAGATAAAACTAACCATAAAACGAGCACAAGTTAAGCTGCCTAACCATAAAACGTCGGTGCGTCTATCTTCACGATTGGTTGTAATTACTTAACGTTAAGCCAACCGGGTGTAACAAGTTGTAACTGGGTGTAACGCGTTGTAACCAGTTGTACTTTCGATCTCAGCCGTTGGATCGCATTACAAGTCATCTAGATCTCTCCAGATCATGTTGTAATGGTAGAACCGGATTACAACGCATTACAAGTCGGTTTCTCAATTAAATAAATAAAAAGTATTCAGCGGTCCGGTTCGAACCCGCGACCTGTTGCTTAAAATGTTTAATCTCAACCACAGGACGATAATGGTCTTCTGTTACGTTCATGATTTGTACTGTATTAATATTAATCTCCACAAACCCCTCTCCGAAGAGTTCCAATAATTAAATCGTGAATTCTTCAACGAACTGTTTAGTGATGTGGTTGGTCCACACATAACTCTCTAATTCACTGTTGGAAATGGCTATTGCCGCCGCCTTGATGATGCCGTTTATCTCCGCCAATCGCCGCTCGATTTCTCGTAGTTTATCTCCTTCACTGAATCAACATTTAGGTATTTATGGATTTGGTGCCACCTCCACTCAAGGAAGAAGACCTAATTTATCTGCCTACTGTGCAATGACCGTTGATGCTCCGGAGAAGAGTTCGTCGGGCTCTTTTCTCGATCGCAAATAAGAAAGTGGAACCCTTCACTTCGTCAAGTACCATGGCCTTGGGAATGATTTTGTATTGGTAATTTTCTACATTCATTTCTTCCAATTTAGGATGATTTCTCCTATATTTTTCTAAAACATAGTGGTTGCTTCATATGTTGCTGTTGAATGGTTTCGTTGTTGGATTAATTAGTTTCGGTTGTGCGCCTTTTTTCTTAGTTTTAATATATGTATCTATCTGATCATTGTTAGGTTGATAATCGTGATTCGATGGAGCCAAAGGTCACTCCGAATCAGGCATTGAGATTGTGTGATAGAAACGTTGGCATTGGAGCGGATGGTACGGTGTGATATTTGCAATGCCAGGAACCAATGGTACTGATTATACCATGAGGATCTTTAATTCTGATGGTAGTGAACCTGAGGTAATTTGCATACACATGTATTTGGTATGCAATGAGCCTGATTACTTGTTAGCTTAGAGTATCAGATTCATGTAATGTATTTTACTATTTTCAACATACAATAGTGTTCGTCCTCGTGAAGGTTTTTGTTTGCCCATGTTATGTCACAGATGTGTGGTAATGGAGTGCGGTGCTTTGCCAGGTTTATAGCTGAGCTTGAGAATCTGAATGGAAACCAAAGGTTTACTTCAATATGTTTACTTCTGCAGTCCTGATTATTTTGTTAATTATTGAAACTAAAATGCAAAAGAAGTGAACCAACAAACCCTGCACTGTGTGAACATTTGTAAATTAGCATTTACTGCTATTTTTTCACAATGTTGAACGACCTCTCTTTTTTAGCTCTATCGTAACTTCTGCTGACTCCTTTAGAATTGTGTGAGGGGAAGCTTAAGTATCCTGACGTGTTCAACATTGAGTGATCCATCTTATTGTACCAACAATACATGTTTGGATTCTATGAAATTTTTGAAACTGAATTAGAGCACTAGTTCTTCCGCACTCTCCCTTGATCTGAACTGTGATCACAATCAGGCTACTTGAAACAAAGATCAAGCAGGTATGCTTCAGTTTCTTACAGTAATCTACTGGAGTATGTTCTTAAAAATTACTCATTTCTTATCTGGTTGTGCAGCTTCACGCCTTCAACATACATACTGGGGCTGGTTTGATTGTTCCTGAAATCCAAGAAGATGGGAAGGTACTCCATGAATTACATAGTGATCTTGCTGCTTGATTAGTTGTTAATTGGCTTTATCAATAAAAGTTGCAATGACATGCTGCCAAACATTTTCTTCGTCACTTAAGATGCCATGTCTTATAATGTTTTACAGAAAATAGGTGATGGGTCAGTTTTCCCTTGTGAATAGTCGTTTCCTGAATTGTGAGTGTATACGTAGAACTGTTTTAGCATGTGCAGGACAATATGTGTTCGAAAAGCTGGAATTTGAGTGATGGTATGCGTGACTGCTTGTGTTCGACAATATATATTGTTCGACGATATATACAAGTGAATGTAGTGTGTGCTTATGTGCTTTATCTAGACCCTTGGAACTTTAAGCAATTGTCACACTAGTTAATCTTTGAGCTTTGGTGGAACTTAAAAACTATGATTTTTTTGTGTGTTAGGTTAAGAAGTTGTATTTTTTGGTTTTATAGAACTTGCTCTTGTTTTTGTGTTATGGAACTTGAGAAGTTGTCATATTATATTCAAATTTCCAGAAACTCCATATTTTTTTCTATTTAAAAGAGCGAAATATAGTTTCTGGTGATATTTTCCAACCTAGATGCATTGCTTCAAAATGTACATGTTTATCACCATAAGACGCTAATAAAATGTTAGGCACCTACTGGTGCAAAATAGTATAGAAATGGTTGCAAAAGAAGTACAGAAATATATCTACGATTACGCCTTATATTTTGCATCTTGAGCTCCATGGGAGAAAATAAAGCAAACAATTGCATGGCATCGTACTTCATAATAATGGCTTAAAGCTTTTGATGACTCTTTCTGGTCAAAGTTGAGATTGGTGAGCCAGTTTTGATGGCTGAAGACGTGCCTACAAAGTTAGCTCCAAATAAAGATCATTCTGTTATTAAGGCAAATTTAAGCGTAGATGGGATAATCTGGAATGTCACCTGTGTCAGCATGGGAAATCCCTTGTATCACATTTAGTTCAGAACCGAGCAATGTACACTACTGCAAATTTTTACTACTGCTCTGTTTCGATTGGCACTTCATTGGTTCTCTGATTTGTTCTCTTCTTGTTTTGGTTGGAGTAAAACAGGATTTGCAAGTTGATGAACTAAATCTAGCAGAGATTGGCCCAAAGTTTGAACATCATGCAGTTTTCCCTGCCCGAACAAACACAGGTATCACTATATCAGCATCCCGGGATATGAATTAACTACTCAGTTGATATTCAGTAGTTACAGTTAACTACTCTCTGTTACACAACAAGGAATATCACGTACTACAAAATGAAACATTTTCCTAATCTGAAACGATGGATATAAATGTTCTAGGTTCATTACAAATGACCTAGAAATTTCCAGTGTGGACAATGAAGCTCCTAATGGATGATCTGACATCCTTTTGTGTTGCTTTTCGACAACTTGAATAACAATAGCCAAGTCCAGTTCAGATCTCTTGCATTCCTTTTTCTTACAATGCAATTTAGTAGTTTACAATTACTTCGTGGTTAAAGCTGCACACTGGGTTAAGTCATGACAGTGGTTATTCCTGTTGCAGAATTTGTCCAGGTCTTCTCTCCAAGTCACCTGAAAATGCGTGTTTGGGAACGTGGAGCAGGTACACTGAATTTTTGTAGGCTTCACAATTAACAACATTATACCCTATACATCTCGTAAGCATCTTAGATGCTAACCAGCTTTCCCCAGTGAAGTTAATGTAATTATTACCTTTTCAGGTGCAACACTAGCATGTGCGATTGGAACTTGTTCCGTAGCTGTTGCAGCAGTGCTCGAGGGACGTGCTGAGAGGGTAGGTTTGCATCATTCTCTCAAGGTCTCTTGTAGTTTTAGTTATCTTGAGGTAGGTGACATGGTTATTCCGATAATATTAATAAATGTTTCTTTGAGCAATTTGTGTTGCTATGAATTATGATGCTCATACTCATTCCATTTTCTGCATATCAGCAATGTTCGGCTGATCTGCCTGGAGGGCCTTTAAACATCGAGTGGAGAGAAGCCGACAATCACATCTACATGATAGTAATAGTGTAGTAATATGGCAGTGATTAGATGCCATGGATCAGATCTCCACCACCCAGATTCCGGAGAGTTGAAAAGAGTCTGAATAGTTTCAGAAACCGAAACCAAAGGTAATTTGGATTATAGTTGTTTACCAAAGTAAACTCGAAATCAGAATTTTAGTTCTTTAATGATTACAATTTTTTTCTTAAAAGAATTTTTATTGTGTTACTCATGTGAATGATTGAAGAAATTTGATTGAGTAAGCAGTGTAGTAGAAAGACTTTGTCGAAGCTGAAGCTTCTACTCATGGTATTGAAGCTGGTTTCAATTCAATAATACCAAGGACACTGTAGATTGGGTAATAAACTTGAGCGCGTATCTCTTTAGTTCATATGTTATTATCATGTTCCTGGACAGAGGCAAAATCTTAATTTAGTGTGAAAATAATGGTTTTGTATGTTTTGCTTTTAAACTACTTCTATGAATTTCCGAAAGTGATACTTCTGATTTAATTAACTAAAAGCATCATGTCATCTTGATTCCTCGAAAGCTCTACTAATTGGTGATGGACAATTATTGTGGAATTAAAATGTCTAATTGAGCCTTCTTCGAGCATTCTAAAGGTTTTGTATCCCTGTTTAGGTTAGCTGTAGCTAGAATGGTATTTTTTATTCTGTGTTTACTTCTTGAAAAACATGTTGCATAAATAATTGATAAGATGGAAATAATGTTATTCTGGCCTTTAGATACCAATAATAAATTGCATCGAGATGACTCCTGGGAAGTGACCACCTGAAACAGATCACCCAAGTTTTGATTTTCTTGTTGCAGTTGACCTATATCAAGCAGATTGAAACACATGAGTTTGGATGGGTTATTCAAACTTATAAGTAGTGTGTTCAAAACTGTGTCGCAAGGAGATGTTGTTGTCTGGATAATTTATTGCTGACCGATTAGCTAGAACTTTCGTCACATATTCATCATTAATGCTAAAGCATGTATTCATCATGTTTTAAATTTTCACTATTTTTTGTAGTTCATCTTTATGACTGAATTCTAGCTTAATACGGAATGAACCTTGATGTTAAGTATCTTTTCTGTTGTGATTGATTAGATATATGGGCTAAAATATTTGATTTATGTTTTTCTTCGGTTTTCTGAGTAGGAGAAAACATATATGATTTATACAAGATCAAATTTAATTCGATGCAAGTTTGGTAGTTCTGGTTTTCAGTTTAGGTTTAAATGAATGCAGAAGATAATAGAGTGACAAATAGATTATAGATATAGCAAAAATAACTGAATTTTCAGGCGTACGTTGTAGGCTTTTCTTGAAATATTGGAAGATCAACGGCAGAAACAGATGGCACAGCCGAACAGGGTATGAAACCATGTATGAAGCATATATTATAACTGTATCAAACATTGGGCTCGTATCCATTCGAATGATTATGTTACCGATTAGCTCAAAGTGAAAGCGTTTCACCTCTAATCACTGTTTGCCTTTGCACTTATTATACTTTCTGGAAGGATGATTTGCTAAGTTCTACGGATGATTTTTGTCTATTTGCTTATCTCGTATCGGCTGCTCAATATGCTATGATTTAATGCATATTGCTTGGTCCTTTATTGACAAGTGATCTATTTGCAGTGTATGACAGAGGAAACAGCTGGGTTGAAAGGTCAATAATCTAGTTTTTAGGACACACAAGGTCAAAATTTCATATCTTCTATTTACAAGATATTATTGTCTTTTAATTTAATCAAATTCTGCTAACAAAACTATCTTTTGTTACATCCTCTATCAATAGATTTTGGTCCTTGAATTTTACGAAACGTCTTTGACAGTATCAAGGTATGTGGTCTTGTTTATCTTTCTTTTCTCCATGCGTAGCAGATTTTTTTGGTCTTTTCAATAGTTGGTCCCTCAAGAGACGGACTCATCGAAAAAAAGTGAGTAGTTTAAAATAAATTTCCTATACTCCATCAAACGACGTTTTCCTTATCGCGATGGAAGCTATAGTCTATTCCTCACTCCCAAATCGACCCCCAACTCCCTTGAACCAACAACAAGTGACACCGAATGTATAGCAACTAGTTTAAAATAAATTCCCTATGTCCTACTAACGACGGTTTCCTTATCGTAATAGGACCATAGTCCATTCCTTGCCATGCACTCGGACGAGGGGCGGGACACCTCCAAACCAAGACCAAATCAAGATCACCGGTTTTTTCTTATACTCAACTCGTACAACCAATGTTGGAGCAAGACAAAGTACGACCATAAGGAAAAACCGAGGAAAAATAGACCAAACTCGAGTTAACACAAGGAGTACACAAGTTAGTGAGAAGGGATAAATTCCCTATGTGATGTGTACTGTTATGTCACCAACTGAAGTGGCCTTTACACGTGATAAATCGTATTTGATATATAATATATGAGTATAAGTCTAATGAAAATCGATTTTTTCTAACTAATACGAAAATCAACATTTTAATAGATATAAAGTAGAAAAGCATATTCAACACTTAGTTTCAAACGATCACGGTTAGAAATTTTAAAACGAAGAGCCCAGAATTATTCTCGGCCGCGTTCACGCCTAAGCATTATTGTGTTTTTTTTTTTTACATTAAAATTCAAATTTAAGTTCATTTTTTTGGTAAGTTTAATTAATTCTCTCATCATTAATAAGGTTTCACG
>JAQRGC011970375.1:0-14633 GCA_028659135.1 Plantago lanceolata
AATCATATTTTATTCATGTGTGGCACTCATTAATAATATATAAAGTAAGAAAAATGAATCCGAAAATGTAGGTAAATGGGTGGAATTGAACCCCATAATGGTTTTTCAATAATTTGACCACAGATCTCAACCTATAACCGTCAAAATAATAAAGGTTAGTATCTTTTCTTTATCCTTTCTTTTCTATTCTTTGCATAATCAAGTTGAGAGATTTGATTAGATCCATTTTTCTATGATGGATGATCTTTATCATCAACATCATATAGATTAGTACTATACAATCTCTAATCTCTATATTTTCACCTTTTTACATGTCCCATCACCTATCAAAATCTAATAAAACCACCATAAACAATACTTTTACACTTCCCTCAGAAAACCAAACACCATATTATCATCATAAATTACACACATTTACTACGTCCATTTTTACCTTGCAATCTTGGAATCCCTTCTTATTACACCACTATTAACCATCTTGGGTAAACTAAATCTCTCTCTCTTCATCTCTGCAATTAACTTTACTAATCTCCCTTCAATTCTACATGTTTGCTTTCCATGTCACACTGTTAAAAAAATACAATATTTTTGTCTTTGCTTGATATTTCTTGACATTTTTAGGTTACAGTATGACCAAAAAAATTTCATCTTTTGTTTCACATGAGATGAACAAAGATTGTGATGTTGAAATATCAACATGGGTCTTTTTCAATTTTTTATTTTTCACTTTGATTGGTGATGCCAATTACAGTTTCTTGAAAACTGCCCCACAAATCTCTACCCTATGGGAACAGTGTCAGAGGGAAAATAAAATAGAATTGACCTTCGGATTTGGATTTTCTATGTTTGAGATGTTGTTATAAATGTTGTTACACCATGCAATGCCAATGCCAATGCCAATGCCAATGAGTTATTAATACTACCATAAATTAATGTGTGTTGTGTGTTGTTAACTGTTTATTTATTCACTTCTCTTATGTCATGAATCATATATTGAATGACCACTACTACTTGTGATGCAGTAAATTCATATCTTCCTAGTAGTGTCAGCAAAGATTACATAGCAATAGCAATGTAGCTGAACAAGGCACAGTTCTTTGTATTTGCCTATATACATTTTCTTTTAAATCCCTTGGAGTAGCATTTTTAGGCCAAAGCCTAGAATCGTCCTGCTTTTTAGTATGCATTAAAAAGCATCTGTTTACATGGGTTTACTTTTAGTTTTCTTGTTCTGTTATGTCTTTGTTTCTCTGTAAGAATTCAATGGCTGCTTCTGACTCATACTTGTACTCTACTTATGTAAGTATCCATTTACTCTTGGGGTTTCTCTTTTCTTTAAGATTTGATACTAACAAGAATTACTATACTGCGTTACTGCTACTCCCCAGTAAAGGTGTTAAGCTTTAATGGCAGTACTATAATGCCTTTTAAAGATTCTGCATTTTTTGTTCTGCCAAGTTCTTGAAGTATATTTCATATAATGCCTTTATCTTGTGCATGCATACAACATCATCAAGTATAACAAGCTTCTTTGTTCTACATACAAGCCATGTTCATGTACAACATGCTTAACTGGATTGATCTTGTCTTTTCATTCACTTTCCATGATGTGTTACTTTGAGGATTTGTACTGACATTTATGTGAAATTCACTTGGCAATGCAGTTTAGGTTTTAGAGTGGGCAATGGTTGATCTTGGACTTTCTGGGGGATCAGGAGGAGGCGGCGAGAAGTCCCCGACGGAATCAGCTTCTAATTTCGACACCAATCCACTGTCTCTGATGGCGGCGACAGCCGTTAGATATAATCCGTACCCACCACCTCTCACGACGTTTGAAGCAATCGCAGGATCCCGGGAGGTATTTATGGATACTCTCAAGAAGCTCCATGCAGCCATGGGATCTAAGTTCATGTATGATCCTTTTCTTCTTTATTACATTTGCTTCTGCATTGAACTTCTTGATTCCAGTGTTGTTGGCTCTGGAATTTTGATATGTAAATGTTGCCTCTGCATTTATGTGCTGCATATCTTGATCAGTTCACTTCACATTGTTTGTTGGATATGATATGATACCTTTCGTGGCCTTTTTTTTTTTTAATGACATTGTTTTTGCTTTGCAGCTTCTTATTTTTGATCTCATTGTCTTAAATAACATGTGAAATGCACCGGAAATAAAAGGACTAGTTCACTTTTTAAGTATTCTTGTAAATTTTGAAATGTCAATCTCACTAGTGCAATTTACAAACAAAAGTTGCACAGAGATGTCAAACTCATACTGTGCCCTCTTGAATAGTTCACTTTACAAACAAATTGTGTATGTATTGATTGTGAGTGTTCATGTTTTTAGTAGTCTAATTTCATTAGCAATCTCTCAGGGTTCCAGTTGTGGGAGGGAAAGACCTGGACTTGCACAAACTCTTCGTAGAAGTAACTTCTCGCGGCGGTATCAACAAGGTAAGTTTGTTGTTTGCAACTCGGGATGCTCTCAATCGATGCAATATGGTTTGGAACTTATACCTGCCCCTACAGGTTATGAAGGACAGGAAATGGAAAGATGTTACCGCAGTTTTCAGCTTCCCATCCTCAGCGACAAATGCTTCTTTCATACTTCGCAAATACTATATCTCACTACTGTACCACTATGAGCAGATGTACTTCTTCAAGGCTAAGTACTGGAAACCACTGGATTCTGGTGAGTTAGTTAACAAAGCCGATACATTTCATACACTGCTGTTTTTCGATGGTTTTACATAACTGGAGGTCTCAATCTTCTGCAGATTCTGTGCCTACGGTGTCCACCATCACACCTCCGCCTCAAGGAATGGCTGAAAGTGCATTATCACCACAACAAACTAACGCATCAGCGCTTCCACAACAACAGGCAAATACTGCAGTTCCCGAAGGTTTCTATCATATTCTATCTTACTCGTTTCTACATCTTATAAAGTTATAATAGCTTCCATTCGAATATACCACTATTTGTCATTTACATCTTTCGTTTCTTGCAGTATCTTCTGCACCACTAGCAGTAAAAGGTTCTCCAGTTTGTGGTGTGATTGATGGAAAATTTGAGAGTGGATATCTTATTACTGTTAAGATTGGTTCAGAAGACTTCAAAGGTGTTCTATATCAGGTTTCCCCGAGTAATGAAGCGCGCATATTCCCAAACCAGCAAAATCTTCCTCAAATGCAAATGGGATCTGTTGATCTTACAAATCACCCACCGCCAGCAAAGCTTGTTGTACCAAGGCGCAAGCGTAGGAAGAAGTGTGAAATCAAGAAGAGGGATCCCGCTCATCCAAAGCCTAACAGAAGCGGTTACAACTTTTTCTTTGCAGAGCAGCATGCTCGCCTGAAGCCACATTATCATGGCAGGGACAGGGAGATCAGTCGAATGATAGGCGAGTTATGGAACAAACTACAAGAGCCTGAAAGAGCAGTAAGTACCACCTGATCTTAGATTTCCATTTTGAGGGGGGAAATTTACTCTTAGTTATATGAGATGAGGTAGTTGGCGTTTTCTGTACGTACGATTGCAGGGAGGCTAGGTATTAGTTGATTGTTTGCGATTATTTGCTGAATTTCTCTATCTTACCATGGTTCCTTGTCTTCAGATTTATCAGGAGAAGGCTTTAAGAGACAAAGAAAGGTACAAATCGGAGATGGAGGTCTACAGAGAAAGACTAAAGACCGGCCAAATTGGTGGTGGCATTGTTCCTATACAGCAGTATCCTCCAGCCCTGCAACTCAACCCAACAGGTTTCGATGTCAATCTTGAATTTGAAGGCACAACCTCTGCTGCTTATGTAGAGGAAAATGAAACAAGTTCCGACAAGAGTGACATGGAGGAGGATGGAAGCGCAGGCAAAGACCCCGAAATAGGAGAATTTTCCCAAGCAGACAAGGAACTGAAAAATGTTAATGTAGAGATGCTGACTGATGAAGCATTTCAGTTGCAGACAGGACCGGAGAAGGTAGTGGTCGATGACAAGAACATCTCATCAGCCAGTGAGGTAAAAGATGTGGTTAATGCTGAAGATGGAATATCAGTTCCTATTGAAGAAGGGTTAGTGGTAACTAGTAATGCTGATGAGCAAGTTCAAAATCAGTAAGGTTGTGCATCTCACTAACTAGTACTATTAGTGGCATCTAGTAATGGGTTAAGATTGTTCTTATCAGTAGGTGGTATCTTTTTAACATTTTAGCAGACTCTTGATGCTAGTAGTAACTATGTACACCTTCACTAACTAGTAAGTAGTAACTACATGTCTACATCTAGTCCAGATTTTTGCCTTTTCACATGAGCTCAAGTGCTTTACTCGGTTGTTGGTTAGGATCTGTGGCAGTGTATAAAAGAACACGACACTATGAAAATTAGGCGTGGCCACTCGTAGCAGGTCGAGCTATGATATATTATACGCCAAAATAGTTTTCAGACATTTGCAAACAAGTGTAGATGCGCATGCGCAAAGCCCTTCTCATTATGTAAAACAATAAAAGACACAAAAAAGCTCATGTTTCTTCTTCATGAAAATCGAGCCACAGTGGAAAAAGATAGATATAATACCACAAAATTGACAGTCTTGGTGTCAATGCTGTCTCTCTTCAGTAAGAGGATATGAAGAATGAAATTACCGGAACACCATTCTATACAAAGTAATGGACTCTTACAGATTACTTGTGCGCCAAACTTGACCGGCATGTACAGAAACATACTTCGTATCTGTTATCTTTTGCTCCAAGGAAAGCAACCACACCCCTAATCAAAAGAGTAGAGGGGAAAAGGTTGGTAGAGATCAAGGTATTTTTGTAATCTGAATGCTGACAAACATACACATTTACGATATAGAAGAGCGGGATGGGAACTGAACCTCATTACCTTCATATTATCAACTTCATATTGCTTCTGTCCATTTGAGTAAGATGGTTCGGTTGGCATGATAGGTACCTTCCCAGATGCTTCATGTTTCTCTTCTCGCACTCTGTTGAAAATGTGGGTAAATCCTTCTGCTGATGCAGGATCATTTACATCCCACTCACCAAATTTGGGAACGGCAGGAGTGTGATCAGGCTGCAAAATCCAAAAATAACATGAACATAACTCAACTTGCCAAACTGAGAACGGAAATCGTTACACAAAAGTGATTCTTTCAGTATGAGAGTTATCATATATGATTGGTATTTGTGATGTGTACTTAGAGGGAAAAGAAAAAACATTACAGTGTCATCGCCTCGAGTAACTGATCTCAACCGAGATCTCCCTGGTGTAGAGGGTGCTAGAGCTTGATTCCCTTCAGAAGTAGATTTCCTTTCCCATGACGGAGAAGAAAGTCCACTGCTTTTTGCTACGACCCTCAACTGGGAATGTGGGTGAAGTGGTGAATGATCGACACTCCGATCAGACCCTGCACTCTGCCTACCAACCCGCCTAGGTGTATCACCAGCACTTGATACACCGTGTCGGTTCTCGTTGTGAAGTGGAGAATCGGTGACTTTCCTCATCTCACCTTCTTCTCGACTGAGCCGGCGCTCGTGTATAGGTTTGTTTGCACCTTGGACCTTCAATGCATCTGTTTCTGTTTTATGGGTTCTGGGTTGTGCATGACTGTGCCGCATTACATTAGGGTGAAGAGGTGAATCAGTTGATCTCCTCGGTTTATCCTCTTCTCGGCTGGAGAGCTGAACTAGCCTTGGAGATTTTGCTTCAGGCGCATTCTGACCCTTCAGTTTTCCAGGAGGATCATTTTGCTGGCCAGATTTCTTGCCCTTTGCAGCATTATCAAAGCAAATACTGTAGGGAATTTCTTCACTTTCCCAGTCGCCAAATTTCGGTACTTGAGAGCGCTGCTGTATGATTCAGAACTAATGTGAGGGAAGCAGGATAGAATGAAAGTGCGAGGAATGCAAGACAGGAAACACAGCATCTATCATAGTTGATCAAATCCTTTCATCATAACTCAAGTAGATCAGATATCAGACTATTTATATATGGAGTATCAGCATCTATCATAATGGGTTGTCATTGCTCTAGCAAAACACTAACTTTATTCGTCAAATCATGAACAACGGAGATCTCACTTACAGAACAGTGCCAAAATCTAAAAGAATCAACAAACACAGGGAATGAAGAAACAATCAGCAAGAATGCCAGAACCAGCCTCAGCAAGAAACAAGAGTGAGATCAAGAAAATCATTAAAATAAAATTAATGCCATCAATCATACAGGAAAGCTCAATTTTGGCAAAACCCAGCAAGAAATGGATGCCAAATCAGGCGTGTGAATCGAATTCTAGTGATATCATCATTGGGTTGCACGTAAATACCTCTAGCTAACAAAAGATCCATTCAAGGGCGTTTCTTTCACCAATTTTGCAACGGAACAGAATAATCTCTGTCCTTATCTGTTTCTCTTTACATATTTGTTCAGTACAGTGGACAAGTTAACACAACTAACAAAGCATTAACCCGCCATATATGCAACTGGTAGCCTAACATTTATTTGTGATGATCATTTCAAATTGCAGTATAACTATCTGGATTACAAGCCATTACCTCCACATTCTGCCTAAACTATGTGCAAGAAGACTCTATCCAACAAATGCACATTGCTGGCAGTTTAGATCCAGACACTAGTCTTGAGTACAAAAAACATGCCATCTTTTCGATAGTCTATAATCAAGAACTGAATGGTTTATAATCAAGAAAACTACTTTAATGAAATCAACCATCTAACTAGAGTTCCATGTATACACAATTCAATCCTTCCAACTGTTCTCTTATTCATCCATACACAGGCAACACAGCAGAGAAAACTAAGTTCCAATTATAGCTTCACCGACATTTTCGACAAAACAGTACAGCAATCAATCAGAATTGTGAGGAGAAAATACTCACTTTACAGTTTACACAACACAATACACATAAGAACAAGTAAGATCCAATCAATTATCAATCTATTCTCAACTAAAACACCAACTTGAACTCATCAAATCATGAAAACCAGAGATCTCACTAACAGAACATTGCCAAACTATTCAAAGCAATCAAATAATCAAGAAACGCAAGAAATGAAGTGCTAACAGTAAGCAAGAATAACAGCAAACAACAGATCAAGAAAATCACATTTACCGCCATGATCCTTGCAGGAAAGCTGATTATGAGCAAAACCCAGATGCCAAAAGGGGAGTGTGAACCAAATGGATTCACACACAGCACAGCAATGGAGCCTCCAACAAATTGCTGCAACAGTGGTCTTGATAGTGGTTGAGTAAAACTGAAGAAGGTACTTATGTAATAGTAGTATTAGTACTGGTACTAGTACTAGATTTATACTAGTAGTAGTAATATTGAAATTGAAATTTGATCAAGTGTATGTATGCACGTGCAATTGCCGCTATTGCAATTAATGTGAAGATGATGTGTTATTGTCCTCTTCTTCTTCTACTCTACCATTACAGCAAGAAAGCAAACTTCTTACTTAATTAAACCAACATGCTCTCAATTGCTGCTAATCAATTTATCTTTCATTAAACTAATCTACTATTGGTAATTAAGTCAAGAACTGTACTTTTCAATGCTAAAAATGAATGAAATATTTTATTGAGAAATGCATACTAAGATTGACGAGTGACGACATGGATTGGTGCGCCATCAACATAGCTTTCTGCATTTGTCTGTGGGGGGAGGAGCTCTGATATTTTTCCAATCTAAGTGGAACTAGATATCTCCTCTCCCCGATCCCGATATAAATTATCCATTTCGACTTTAATTACAAATCATGCTAGTTTAAAATGAAGGTATAACCGTAAAACTTGATATTGACTGGACACGAAAACATAGGAAATGGGTAAAACTATGATTTTGTTTTTCCCCACCGTCAACTACAGTGCCAGTGCCAATTATTAGCTTGGAAAATTTATTAGCATCACAATTATACGGATGAAGGTGCATTGATTAGTTAACTAAAAGCTTGATTGAATGACAATATCCGAAAATCATCAATGTTACATGTGAATGTGATCGTATCGGTTTCCAGATCCAACATTCCTAAAAGCGCATTTGAACTATTACAACAAGATGGATGTTTGCCTAACAATCTTTCAAATGATAAGGTGAACATGCATGCCCCTGATAAGTTCAAACTTTGTAATGGTCTTCTATCGACACAGGATGTGTAACCGCGAGCGGACCCAACGCGAGTACTCCAAATGTTATAGAACGTATATTCTCGACTTTCATATGATGTTATCTCAGACGCTTGATCGATTTTGAGGCATCTATGATCCTTTGGCTCAACTGCTGCTTTTCCAGGTCTAGTGATTTTGCAAGAATGTTACGAGCTTCAGAAAGTTGGTCGTCTTCAATGGGAGAGTCGCTCTTGAGGGCAAAAATTACTTCGTTTAAATCTTCCTTGAGCTGCAGGTGAAAGAGGTTGCTGAAAACCTGCAAAATATAAAGGAAACTCTTCAACAGTGTTGCATAACAATTCATAAACTGGCATTCAAAAGCTGAAAGATTAGGTTGACTTTGAGTTTTGAACCAACACAAAATAAAATCATCTGAGATTTTTTTTGGCAAACAATATTAGAGATTGTCGTAAAGTATCATAGTATTAGACTGCGTTATTGTAAAATTTGCATAGTATCATAAAAATGTTTTAGAAGAAGAACGAGGAAACACTTCCAGATGATTCTAACCGTTTTCAATCTCGCATACACTGCATCCTTAGCAGAAGAAGACCTCGTGACCAAGTTGATGATGAATAAACCTTCCTCCGTGATTGAATTTTTGGCAGTTTTGAGGAAGGATTCCTCCACAAAATCTGCGGCAGGGCATGTCAAGCCAGAGCTGCACAACAAGACCACAGGGTGAATTAACCTTAAAAAGTGAATTTGCAAAGGTGTGCCGTACTGAAGTTGCAATACCTCGAGTCTGATGCGTCGACATCAATTATAAGTACGTCAATTTTGCTTGAACCTTTTCCTTCTGCAAGAACCATACTCTACGTTTTCAATAATTTCGTGTTGAGAAGTACATCATAGCAGTTATGAGTCTCATGAAGTACTTTACCTGGCTCAGAACTGGATATCTCCTTCACATACTCAATTCCATCAGATACACGTACCTGATATGAGAAATAGAAACTATTGTCAAACTGAAAGGAAGGAAAGGGTCAATTAATAACCATCCATTTTAACGGAATTTTTTTGCCTAGACCAGGTCTATTAGACCTTGTGGCTAAGAATAAGCCACATCACACATTAATTTATTGTGGTCCCACTTAAGTGTTGTTGTGGCTCATTCTTAGCCACAAGGTCTATTAGACCTGGTCTATTTTAAGAACTTAGCACAGAATGAAATATGTTTTCTTTTAATAATATGCAAATTCTTCAAAATGAAACCGCTCAACACACCAGCCAAAAGAAGTGGTAGTATCTAAAAATGCAAATGATCAGTGACATTACTTCGAAATAAATGGAGAGGGAAAGACACAATAGACCACAATTAACAGAACAGAAGTATATCTTCTCCTAGTTTTCTCCTAGTTTGTCAACCATTATTCCCACCAGCATCGTCCAAAGTTATATTTAAAAAATCTGAACTGGATATTCTGAAAAGAGTACGACAAAACCATGACAACATCAACACTTGACATTATTGTCCTTCATGATGGTAGCATATGTGAACAGAAAAGACCTACAACTCCAATAATGACCATATAGTTTTAAGTCTTCTGATTTCAAGCACAGAATACAGATTAGGCACCCTCATATCAACAAAAAAGATTGGTAAAAGGAACTTCTTCCGTTAAATTTCAAATCTTATCATAAGCATAATAGCGGCTAAAATATACTCATCAAGTTAGTCATATTTATGTAGGAGCTCTTGCTGTCTTTAGCTCAAGACCCCCTAGATGTCCTTGACATGTGAAATAAACTGACATCTAGTTGCAAAACCAGCCTCTTAAGCAAAAGTGTGTGCATGATCAAGGTAGGAGAATTTGTACTCCATTATCTATCAAGTTCATGAAATGAAAGTACAATAGTAGAGAATAAGGAAGTTCTGCCTTCAAATGTTCGTCCTCGGTGAAACCAAAATGGTCTTTAGCAAGATGAAGGACAACTGGATCTAACTCAATAACCTAAGAAATAAAAAATTGGATTAGATAAATAGTATATATGAGAAAAGAAAACAACCATGATGGAATTTGTATAGAATTTAAGAACACCTCAACATCTGAATTGCGTAAGCACTTCTTGAGAAACATTGGAAGTAATCCGGCTCCAAGACCAATTATGACTGACTTGATCTGAAAACAGAGATTAAATAAATGCAGTTTCAGTTCACAACTACTGATTCTTGAAAAGAAGGGGCTACTTTCTTGGTATGAGTAGTATTATCAACCCTTTTAAACTCTTAAACTCGTGACAATCACCCCTCCTTAAATGTGTGATATCCTCGACTTCGTCACCCCTTGGCAGGACCAGCCATCCGCACCCTTCCAGGTTTGGGTTTGGTTTGGCTCTAATACCAATTTTAACGCCCCGCCCCCTTGTGGACTGACACCTGGCTCTTTGGGTGGCCCCACCAACACATATCCTCACTCGTGCACACCCCAGTAAACTTTCTCAGGGATGGTCATCTATTCTAACATAACATGGGACATTACAATTTATATATCTCAAAATAATATAAATTTTTAGTAAATACTATTACTATTTATGTTCTAAATCTTTATTTCATTCTAAAAAATGGATCGACAAACTGGTGGATTTTAAACTTATAACCAATAACAAAACTGGCATTTGGTGAGCAAAATACTAACCAGCCAAAGCCATGCTGAACTTTTTAGGCACTGTTGTGGATGATCTTATAATGCAAAAATCAATTGTTAAGATGAAAATAATGTTGAGAATGAAATTCCAGACTTTGGTTCCTTGGACCTCCTAGCTTCAACCTAAACCCCCAACCCTAAACAGGATATGCACCAACGATATTAATATAATATCCTTTCTGGGTGATTACTTGTAAGCGTTATCCTAGTTGAGGAAAAATCAAGCTCAAGCTAATGAAATTGCAGTATTGACATAGCTATTTCCACAATAAAGTAGCTTGCTTACCATGCCTCTGGATGCAGCTGTTGCTTCCAAATGTGGTGAAATTAACATCAATCCAGAAATAATTCCATTGTGATATGAACTTGCCAAATAGCTGTGATCAATTTTCATCTCACTGCTTGAAGCTGTACCATTGAAGATCAGGAGTACATTACGTTAAGGAATGGGGAAAAAGATAGAATAAAGAAAGAATGATAATCTCTTCGGCAGTAGTATCTAACTGAATACACAATAAAAAGAGACTTTACTAGATAAGAAAATAAACACTAAAACACGTCTGAAAATTTCAAGATCCCCATTTTACAAAATCAAGCCAGGTCGGCATTTTAGCAAATCGTATTAAGACAAAGTTTCAGTTATATTCAAATAATACACATTTACTTGAAATGTAGGAGTGAAATATGAAGAATGAAAAACAAGATCATTTTAATACTAATACAAAAGAAGGAAAAAAACTTGCCATATGTTAGACATAAAAGAATAGAGATCAGACCCTCACCAAAAGAATCAGACAAAAGTGGATCAACTTTATTCGGCTTCCCTTTCTTCCCGGATTTCGAGGGTGTCTGTGACTGCTTGTCTACTTCAGTTAAATTTGTGGTTGACCCTTTGATTGACAAAAGAGCTTCAGACTGCACCAAGTTCTCCGATCTTTGAAATGTAAGGCGTCGAAATATCAAATCTTTAGATGGAAAGAGATTACTGAGATCATCGTCTATCTCTTCATAGATCACATCATCTACAACAATTGGACCGGTCAATTCCGATGTAACCTGGATGAATCAAATAGAACACATTAGAAGAAAAGAAAAGAAAAAAAAAGTACGAGTACCTCAACTAATATTTAAGATAGTTGTACTTAATTACGGAGAACACTAAAATCTTCTGTAATCAAACAAAATGAACTACTAATATACATTGCACTGCAAATATAGCACATTCCCAACTCTACTATCTGCTATTTTGGTTTCACACTTAGTACCAGTATACAGGACTTATTTGGTTCAAGCATCAGTTGGCCTCAAAAGTGAAAAGTTGGTTCTCCCGGCAGCGTTTCTTCCTTAACAAAACTCAGCCAACATCCTATTTATCGTTAATACTTTTAAAATCCGTCTAATACTTCCTCTGTTTCATCCATTTCTATACATTTGCTTTTGAAAAGGTTTATTTAGGGGGTTTTGTAGAATGTGGTTGTTGATTGGTTTAGTGGTAGGACTCACCAATAAAGGTGTGGTTTGCCAAATAAGAAATCTTAGAAGTGATTGAGATGGACGAATGTGGAATATAGAATTGAATGGAACAGACGAAGTATAGTTTAGTAAAATGATTCAGGACCTTACTTATTAATTATTATAGACTAAAGTAAATGAGAATATCTATTGGACAGCCAATATACTGAAACAGTATTGATGTAGTTAATCAACCTCATGTACAATCTTTCGCTTCTTAATCCCATCACTTGCAGCCATGAACCTGCAACGAACACATGAAGAAAGAGAGGCACTCTTGTAAGAATATGGGAATTTTGTGTGTGTCTGGGGGGAGGGATGAGCTAATTACCTTTTCTTGTTTCTAGCAGTAAATATATTGAGCTAATACTAATATCTTATTGTTATTATGAAAGTTGCTATTCTCGTTCAAGTCAAATCGGTAAGGGCTTAATATGTTTTTTCATATATAATAGTCATATGCCATAGTTCTCAATAGACAAGAATTTAGCTTATTTAACTCGTGATGGTGGTTCTTTGTCATCATAGATTGATTATTTTCTCTCCGATACTGGATGGTCTTTATTCCGTTGTGTTTCTGTTTCTTCCAATAACATTCCTAGAAAACATGACAACACTCACTTCTATTTCGATATCAATTATTCTCTGTTCTCTCCATCAGGTTAGACCAATTGATCTTTAGAGAATATGAATATGAAAATATAGGATTTTGGCAAACAAATAGGTAGTTCCCACCTCCCGGCTCCCAGTATTTATATTCAAACAAACATAAGGAAAACCCTCAAAGAGAAAGGAACTACTCTTGCGACTTTAACTATGATCGTGTTCACTAAATCAGGATATTGTTTCCTGCACAGACTAAAATAACATCTGCTAATAGCCTAATACTTAACCTATTGTTTGCGGGTCCTTAGCCATCACAAGTTTTTTCATATATAGCATGGAATACATGATAAAAAGGAAACCATACAAGCAATTATGCAAAAAACTGAAATATGACTTACGGAATTTGAACTCCATCATTACAGTCAGCTGGTGCCAATTGTTTGACTAAAGGAGATAGATCTTTCTGAACAAAGTGTATAACAGAACATAAGTAAACAAAAAAACTAAAAAATGTAAGCCATAAATCCTTGTAAAGTGCAGATATCAGAAGAATACCTGAATATCCTCTGTGGCAGTATTAGCATTGCTGGAATTCAGGAAAACCTAATATCAAACCAATTATGATAAGAATAAGAATTAACAACAATATAGTGCAAGAAAATACATGTAGTGTAATGGAAAATGAACATACCATCAATAGTCGAGCAGCCTTCGAGCTTTCAACAATGACCCATTGTCCTTCCTCTGACGAGAAAAGCCACTCATGAGCTCGACTCTGAAATTGAAAGTTCAGTTAAGTACTGGTTGAATTGAAAATACAGTCAAAATAACAAGATATGCACAATATCAGACTGGAATGGCACAATATAAAAGCGCACTCTATAGTTTCTGCAACCAACAATTTGCAGCCAAGTGAAAGTTCCTACTAAAGTCCCATATTAAACGTCAAAATGCCAAACCAACATAATACGTAAAGGTAGATAATTCATAAGGAGGTTGCTATAATCATTTCAGTAATGCTATGTTTATCATCAATGATACTAAATCTTTCTTCATGTACAAATGACCTTAGCTAAACAATATGCTTTCTCTAATCAATAAAACAGTGTATACAATACAAGCAACAGCACAATAGTAGTCTGTCACCATCCTTGAGCTGCCAGACTATTGCTTAAGAATAATTAAAGAAGGAAAAAAGGAAATGCAAAATGTACTAACTTTTGGAACAAGGAAGACTCCAAAATGATAAGAGAAAGGTCCAGAGTCTTGTTGAGCATCAAGAAGTACACCACTGTAGATGGAATCGGATACACCAGGCTCACCTAAAGTCACCTTCACCCTTTGACCTGGTTTAAGTGCTGCAAGATTTCCTTTTGCCCCTAGTGTCAGGTCTTCGAGAGAGTATGTTATATCAGAACCATTTATGTATTCTATGCGAACTTTCTTTTCTTTCTCAAGCGCTTCATGCAGATCACGAGCCTGAAACATGTTGGAGCTTTAAAAGAATTCTTCCATAATAAAATGATTTTTTTAACAATAAACTGGAATATCAGCTTAACATTGATTTTTACTGTATTCTATGACCATGTACTTTAAACACAAAAACCATATGGAAAAGTAAGTAAAGTGTAAGGTTTCACAGTCCAGACAAGTGCATAATCTCTTGTTTCCTTGACTTTTT
>JAQRGC011971114.1:0-11575 GCA_028659135.1 Plantago lanceolata
CAACCCTCTTATGTTGAAACTCAACATCTTCATTTACCACTTACTTCATTACCAAGACCTCCCTTATCCCCGCCCATCAACAAAGCCCCCATCGCCTCCCTATCTCTTCTTTCACATTCCGCAAACTTTTCTAACGCCCTCACTCCATCCTCCTTGTTTATGAAACCCATCTCATTTGCTACTTCTAACTCCCCTACTACCTCCGCCCTCCTTGTCTTCTTCCGAAAAAGATCATTGCAAGCTTTGATTTGCAAATCACTCGGCCAAGTACCCCCATCAATGAGAAGAATGAGCTTGTCAAGAGGTGTAGAACCGGTGGCCTTTCTAGGTTTCCTCCTTTTTATTCCCAAAGGCGACGAGGAGGGCACACCCCTACTCGACTTAGCTCTTCCCCCGTCTCTTTTCGAAAGAGTCTTCGAAAGAACCATTGATTTTTTGTCAAATTTTGAAATCGTCTCTATCAACCCAAAGGGGTCAGGGGAGAGAGACCTCGAATGCCTGCTGTGAAGAGAGGGACTCGCCGGTGCTGGCTGGGGAAGGAAGAGCTTTGAGTTTCCATCGGAATTTCTAAAGACCTCTGTTCTCCCCTGTCTTGAGTTTTCATCCAGTGAGCATACTGGAATTTGCTCTGTTTCAGACCCACGATCTTCCCTTCCCGAACTAGAAGAGACGTCCTGGCCTTCCTCCAATTCGGTCTCTACCAGGTTCGTCTTGGTCAAAATCGCCTCAAGGAATTACTTTGGTTAATAAAAACCAAGTTATCCGTTCCACTTAAACCCTTTCCAACAGCCCCCAAAGGCCCAGAAGGTTGGCCCAGCCCAATGGGAGAAACCAATGGGCCTGTCTCCCCAAATGGGCCCAGCCCACCCACTTCCTTCTCCCCTAAAAGCTCCTCATGATCTGACTGCAAAATCAGATTCTCCTCTCCTCTGCCGCTGATACTCTGTGTCACCAAATCCCTTCCTTTTAGCAAATCCTCTCGTGTTTCTGACACCCTAGAGGTTAGGGTGTCAAAAGTCCCCACAACTTCAGGTCCCAATGGTACTTCCCTAAAGCTTGAACTATCTTTTTCCAACTATAACCTTTGAGCTGCCAAAAACGAGGAATTAATCCCGAAACCCTCGCCCAGATCCGAAACCTGTGTACTATGATCTTCAAGCCCGTCCTGTTCACCACCAGACCAACTCCGATCCTCGTCTTCACTATCGACCACCGCATCGGAAGATGTACCGGAATAAAACTCCGATTTGTCCGATTCACTTTCTTCGAAATCACCATTTCTAGACAGGAAATTAAGACCAAGATCCATTTCTTCAACCTCAAAGATTGAGAACACTTCCTCTTTGTAACGGAGAAAGGATTTTCGCCTGATAATGTCGAAACAGTCGGTTTCTATTAAGACTTGACCTTTCCGGCAGTCTTCCCGATCCCTCGTGAAGGGGTGAACTTGCAAAACTTTCCCGATTTTACTACCCAAAACCGAGAACACCGACTGACTCCAAAGATGTAGGGGCACACCATAGAAATTAATCCAAACCCTTCGCTTCCGGTTCACTTCCCCACTTTTCCAAGATCGAAGATTTCGAAACCATTGTGCCGACCACTCTCTATCTTCTCCTAAGAGCTTATCTCTTGCCGTGATATCCGGGGCCTGAAGAACCCACGACTCATCGGTTAATTTAGCAACTCTGAAGTTTTTATGCCCATTGACTGCAAGTAAATTTGTCAACTGGGTAACAGTAACTAGGTTTACCATCTCCCCCACCAAACAGCTCTTCACCCAACCGATCGAAACAGCGTCCAGTTCCTGACTGATCTCCGTAACATTGCCCGGACGAAGTCTTTCCACGAGAGGGGAATTACAATTCCAAGCATTAGCAGAGGAATTGGCATTCACCAAAGGTGTTGGGTTAGAAGCAGAGGGCATCATTAAATGCTGAACCAAAGCTTCCCATTGAGCAATAAATGGAGTTTCACAACATTCTCTAGGCGGGAAACTAGGTGTGCTAGCTGCAGGAATAGAATTAACTATCCCCTGTGTTGAATCAATTTGTCTCCCCCTGTTCAAAGTCGGAATGTTCAGCGTCTGTCTCTGCCTTGGTTCTCTCGAATCAAATTGAGCCAAATTTACCAGAAGTTTGTGATAACCGATCCAACTTTCCTTAGCTCTCCTCAGTATCTCAGCCCCACTCCCTACCTTTTTGAATCTGATAAAACCAAAGTTTTTCCCGTGCTTATTCCTTTTCCGAGCGAACACCACAGAAACTACCTTCCCACTCTTGCTCATCTCTTCCCTTAATTCCTCCTCTGAGCAGTCGTCAGGGAAGTTTGCCACGTACAAGTTGAAGAACTTATCAAGAATCCTACCGTTGAATACCCTCTCCTACCTGTTTCTCTCCCTATGTCGTCTGCCTACCACCTGTGTCCAACCCTCTTCCTCCTCTTCTTCTCTGTTCCTAAACCTTGGTCTGACACTTCGTGACCTGTCTACAAAATCTCTTCTCCGTGATCTTTCTCTCCGATGTCCCTGATTTCTCAAAGGTTGCCTCCCTTCCCTTCCGTTGAATCTCCGATCATCTTGGGCAAAAGAATTGCGTGGGACCCTGACGGTCCTTTCTCTCCCCCACTCCCTCATAAATCCACTCTCTTGGTGTTATCACTTGAGACTCAAACTTAACTTGTGCTTACGGTTAGTTAACATTCCTAGAAGGCTAGAAATGCAATTGCTTGAGACAAATCACACCCACCATGTGATTACATGATACTCATTGTAGTATTTAGGTTCCGTTGAATCTAAACCGAAGGAAATGAAGCTGAATTGAATTTAATGAACTTAAACTGAACTTAATGAGTTTGCCCTCAACGAAAACACAACTGAAGTGGTGAATTGAATAGATCATTACTCCTATTATACACAATTGATTCCAGTTTCAACCAGCAGAATTTGCTGTCACATGCAAGATCAAGAACCCATTCAAACGAAATCTACTCATATCCTTAGTTCAACAAGCAATCCCAAATCACATGCTCCGTTTACTTTATCTCCCTCAACTTGCACATTTTATTAATCCCATTTGATCTGCTAATGGTACTTAGTATATCACAATAATAATCTAATGATGAAACTTATTCTCATTTATCATTGTAAAAATGGGCAATGACAAGAGACTCAACAGTAATGTATTTACTTACATTTTGGTTTTACAGACAAAAAAATAAACAACTTGTTGGGCTAAATTGAGCCAATACCAACAACAAACTAGTAAGTATATATGCACTAATCTCATGTACTCAAGTAACCAACAAGTTGAAGAAATAAATCACTAACAGTTAGGATTATGATGATGACCATTGATCTGGTACTGTAAGGAAATAGGTTGTCATTGCTTTCCTGAACCTTTTCTTGTATTGCTTCGGTGAAACAATTGTTGGTGATGCATTCTTTGGTCCTCCAAGTATACCTGATGCCTTCACCCATGTCTCCAGGTGTTTGTCCCAGGTGTACTGCCTCATGTAGTCGATTATCCCGACTACGAGCTCCTTCCGTTCCTCATCCACCCCGACCAGTAACGAGTAGTCCATCACATCCACGGACTGCATCCACATAACACAAACAAGTTATACGAAATGAAGTGTATTGCAATTTGTAATTTGCAATTTGCACACGTTCAGTCGCTAGCAACGGGGGACAAAAATGTGCTTACGGCTAAAAATGATGTGTCATTCCACACTGCTCTTTCCAGGATCCTTTTTGGTTTGCTTCCCAGAAATATGGGATTGGTTCGTAGCGTTTCTAACAGGTTCATGTCTAATAGTACTTTGTTTGCTCCTGTTGTGTCTGCATTGTAACGGGATCGTGCAGAGCCTTTTAGGTCGTAGACTTTGGAGATGTTTCTTTTATAGAAGAGATTCTCCATCACCATCAGGTCCATTTTGATTTCTTTGCCACCTTTCGAGTGCTTCACCACAACCTAACATGATTATGCATGCAACTTGAAGTCAAGCGTACAGACGAAATGACAGGTAAAACAAAAGCTACTCTACCATATGAACACATGGGGTGAAGTTGGTACCTGATAAATACCAAGAACTTTAGCAAGGCACGTTGGACTCCCTGAGCTAAGGGCATCTGTCAAGTACTTGAAATACTCTGGTGCAAATTCGCCAAAGGATTCCAACTCAGTCTTCGTCACCTATATGTCAAGATATGAATCAGTATAGTACGTTAATTTGGAATTTTGAAACAGTTTGAACTACATCAAGAAAGAACTAAACAAGAAATCATTACCTGTTTAATTATGAAGCGTTCATCCGATGACTTGGCAAAATAAACATTGCTCTTCCCACCTTGAGCACTCCATCTCCTGCAGCGGCTCAAGGAACGGACAAAATCCACTTCACTGGGACAGCATCTTTTCCTGAGAGCATCGAACTGCTTTGCAAAGTAACAAGTGACCGAAAACTTCACCTTTCCACTAGAAGACTCATCTTCAAAAGCAATCCTAAGATGAGGAGAGCTCTTGGGATCTGTAACGAACGAGCCCATTGTGGTCGAAACATCTTCGGAGCCATAACTTCCATATTGCATGTAATCCAAGTCGAGAGAACCAAATGACTGCCATTTTGAGAGGTCAGAAGCTAGAGAATTCACCTTCTTAATCAAACTAACATTTGGTCCTCCTTCCGATATAGTTGGACTCCCAGCAATGCAGTCTTCGTGCTCTCTAGAACTCAAGGCATAAGATATTACGCTAGTTGGCTCATCATCATAAACAATCACAACAATGTCATTTCGAGCATTGCCTATTAATCTTCCTCCTTCCGGCAAAATAGATTTAGATGAGACAAAAGTAGGAGAAGCAACTGGCGAAAGAGTTAACTTTTCAGTTTCACGAAAAGATATTTGAGAAGAAGTCCTCCGCACATTTGAGACAGGATCTCTAATCATACTTCTATAATCTCCAGATGCATGAAAAGAATGAAGAGTGGACAAATGCAAAGACGATGGCAGTGATTCTCTCCTCATTTTTTCTTGAAGACTCACAGCAGAATCAAACGAATAGACTCGTGATGGCGTCATCAGCTTTCTAAATGCTGGACTTTCCCTTTTGTTCATTTGCGAGAATGACATAGGTTCAGATGCATCTGTGCTCAGACCATCAAACAAGTGAGCATTTATTGTACGATCAGCACCAGACCATGAAAAATCTATCTGGTCAGAAAGAATTGAGGCAGCTGACGGGTGGCGTTCCAAAGATGTCATATTGTTGATATTGTCCCCATCAAATGAAGAAGAATTAGGTGTCTCACTCTCCGAGGTTGCATAATATTCAGTGCAATCTTCAAATTTTGGATGATCAGGGACATTATTTACTTGATCATGATTAAAGCTGCACGCTTTCAATAACGTCACAGATGCCTTTGGACTGGGAATCCTCTTAAGGAGGGTATCCAGTAAAGATAGCCGCCGATCCCAAACGCGTGAACCAATTAGAAGAGAATGTCTCAAACGATTGATTTCGAGAATGTCAACCACTGGCAGATCCTCTTTGTTGGCAGACAGAAGCAAATCCTGTTCAGATACATCCCAATAAGTCACAAACTAAAGTTGGTAGTATCACACCAAAACAAATTGGAAACTGATAAGATTGCATGCAAAGCATAACGATATTATAAATACTTTAATGTCCTATGATCAAGTAAATAATCCGCACTGCTAAAGCAGAAGGGTTTAACCGTTTAAGTACTCACCTCACAGTAACTCTTTTCATTTTCAAGTATATCATTAAGCTCCAATACATGATCATGCATCTCACTTGCATCGGAGAATTCATCCATAGAAGATAAGATTTTCTGTTCAAATTCCTGAAGAAAACTTGATATCTGTACATACAGGGATTCTGCTTTGCCCAAAAGCTATGACAAGGAAAGACATGAATTTAGGATGCATACATGTCGACAAAACCAAGCTAGATTGAAAAGTTGTGAAAATGGTATTTAAGACTTTTAATAACCTCATTTGCTTCTTTTCTTATCCAGCTCTGTTCACTAGGACCACTGAATTCGAGAGCTGAAGGAGGCAAATGCACAGAAAGTATGTTGATAGGAGAATATCGGAACGAAGCAACCATACTTCCGAACCTGTGGGTAACCAAACACAAGGTTCACTGATCTGCCTATGCACAAAGCATGAGAATAGTAAAACCAGAACTTAAATATTGCGACTCACCCATAAAACCTGAGGCAATCCCTTTGCAGAGAATGACCACAACTTGCAACACGATTGCCAGTCGCATGGTTCGAAAAACTAAGTTCTAGAAACTTCCCAAATGAAAGTCCCCATGCAGCATCAGACATAAGTACTCTTCGAGTGGTTGGAGGAACTCCTCCTACATGGGCACACCTGAGGCATCGGTGCCACATCCAGATCTTGCCGTCCTGTTCCCCAGGAAGCTTCTGCTTAACGGATGGCAAACGCCTAACATTAATGGTTAGGTTTCCGTGCTGGTGCGTATAACAAGTTACATGCGCTTCAGTTGATTCCTTGCATGTCCGACAGGAAGAAGACTGGAAAAACATGAATAATTGGACAAGTCACAATATGTGTGAAAAAAAACTACAAGACTACAAAACTTTTCATTCAGAATTTAAAATAATATTTAGAAAATGTTCTAGATCAGATCAAAATTTCAACTAAATCAAACATACATACATCTCCAAAATGGAACTTTGATATGTGGGAATAACATAGAATAGAAGTAAATAAAAAAGAACAGGTTAAATTATCAAATCAGGATGAGACATTTGATATACGGGGACAATATCGAAGTAAAACAGGTTACCTGATCAAACAGATCATCCCTAAGATACCTCCCCAACGGTTTATCTGAAGGGCCATAAAACTTCACCCGGAGGAGCCGTGAGCGCTCACATACAGTTTCATTTAGTATACAATGGCTAGAAAAAGAAACCAATATACTTTGGTGGTTGTCATTAGCTGAGTAGCATTCAGCAGAGACTTCCCCTGATTCTTCCTCATGACCTAGCGGTTCTGCTGGGGTACATTTTCTGATGCTCGGACGAGTAACCCTTAGATCATCAAAAGTCGCATTCAATGCCAAATTCTCATCACATGCCTCCTCTAGTGCTTTTCTGCATTTAAATTCATCAGATACCGAGACATCATCAGAAATGGTGTTCCCAAGCTCTGACAGCGATTCTTGCAATCCAAGCTCCAAATTAAGATCTGCAGATCCTATATCTACAGTGTGCAGACCAGTTTTCTCCCTGCAACTGGTGGTTACAACAGATTCAGGAATCACAGGGATGTCTTTTTCATGTAAATTCATCTCTGGTTTATGACATGAGGATTCTGCAGCCATTTTTGGGAGACTAGCACCCTCATCTGCAAGGAATGAGGTTTCTAGTGACAGATGATATGCTGCAAAGACTGCGTACTGGACCACATGTTTCAGCTTTTTAAGTTCATCACGATGTGATCCTCGCAAAACAACCTATATTGTTAAAAGTGAAGTTATTAGAGAATTGTCTGCAGAAAGCAATGGAAAAGTAGAAAACGGTCACAATATCATTTCATGATGCCTTATTTTGGAAAAGTGAAGCTAGAAACTCATAAAAATAGCTTCTAGCGAAAACTAGAAGCTGTTGATAAGCAAATTGAAGTACCGTGCAACCCAAGCGCCTCGGACAACCTTCAAAAAACATTAAAGTTTTCAAAGGTTTTTTGTTGAATTGGTTAACCGGTTCATGATCTTCTGAAACTTTCTCCAAATGGAAGAGTTCACAGTGCCCCAACCTTGCTTTATGTAAGTGATCAGTTGACGGAGTTATGACAGCCCCACTGCATCTTGCAATCCTCTCCAGCAGCGGTCTTTTAACATTTAAAACTAAAGAGATCTCTTTAGCCAACAATTGTTCTTGAGCAAACGAAGATACACTTTTTTCCACCAGCAGAACATTTGGCCGATGGGCCTCTATCTTTGAAACAATAGACTTTAGGTGCTCATTTTCCTGATTAAAAACCACATTCTTAAGACATAGAAAGCATGGTTTCATCAGATAATAGAATGACTCGAAAAGAACAATGAATCTGACAAACCTTCTGCAGTAATGTATTAAAGGATGCCAGCTGATCAGGAACTCGCTGGTATTCAAGTGCACCTCCTAAGAGAAGTAGTCTTGTGTTCTTGTACTGTGACATCATGCGTTTGTGTTTTATATTTTTAGTACAAACTACTCCTTTGATGAGCTTGCTGCATTTGGAAAAACAATACTCTCTTAGTAACCCCATGAAAATGTACCGTTAAAAGGGCATAATACTAAAAGACCAACTGTTATTTACCTATCGATTGGATTTCCTGAAGCAACACACTTGATCTTTATGTAATCACAGGGATCCATGCTTCCTCCTTTACTGGTGTCAGGTTTTACAAAGTTGGCAGCTTGCCAAGCTATTGTTGTTATTATATCAAGCCAGTCGCCAGAATCCTCTTTTATAGTGGTCATGCCCTGACCTTGCAAAAGCTGAGAGACAAGAGCTCGGAAATGCCCATGTACGACAGCTCGCAGAGGTTCCTTGGTTTCCATACCAGCAGTAGGAGAAAACACAACACCAGAATCTCCAACTTCATCATCCTCATCATCATAAGTAAAAAATCCATTTTCCACATCATCATCCGCATCCTCAGGTAGTGGAGGGAGCCAAATGAGACGATTTGTTTCAAAATTTATTGGTGGCAGTACATTTTCACTTGTATTCAGAAACGTTGACGGTTGATCAACAATTGTAGCCGTAGTCCCTTTGACAGGCTTTTCTAAAATAGCCTGATCTTGGACCAAGGGAACTTCCCCTTGAGACCTTGGGGTTTGCCCTTGGTCTGGCTGTATAAAACGCCCAACTCTATTGGAATTAATATGGATCCTAGAGGGGCTGTCTGAAGGGCTTGATCCAACAGACATAAAACTGTAACGTTCATGCCTACTACTAACACTACTTGAATCTACATCAGAAGTATCATGAAAGTATTCCCTCGCCGTGCTGAAGTAGTAACTCATCGACTCTTCCCCCTCATCTTCATCACTCCTACAATATAACATACAGGTAACTAAAAGAAGCACAAAAAAAGAATACCAGTCAACATTAAGTAAAACGCTAACACATATAAATCTGAAAGGAACAAGTATAAATAAACAATCGACTCCATAATTTAACATCCTATGCATTAGCAGACACCATACTGAAGGTGAAACATTCCTTGAAGATAAAAACTCAATCTGATTCTCAATCTTAAAACCACATCTACAAGTCAAAATAATCAATGAACCAAGCACATGTATTCAAAAGAAAAAAATTGAACATTATAGTCAAGTTGTACATGTAGTATCATAGTAGGATCGGATACCTGCTAGGGGAGCGACGAGTTGACATAGGAGACTGGTCATTTGAGCACGATGCATCACTTCCAGCCATGGCTTGAGGGGAATTGCCATCAATTCTCTCACCACTAAAACTTGGTGATTGAGGTTCTGGGCTTTGCCTTGGAGATTCAGAAGGATATATTTTACCGCTGCATCTTCCGAAACTTTTGCTCAAGGGACTAAGCTCAAAACAATGCTGGCATGACTTAACATCAATAACAGCCTCTACCGTAACATTCGGATGACCAACTGCATCCAAAGAGGCACAATTCCCACACAATATCCGCCCACAGCTTTGACAGTGATACTTGAGGCAAGAACCATCAAATACCTTCTTTGCACAATGAACACACGAATTGCAATTACTCTTGTCCATCTGAAATCGACCTGATACTGAATTCGAATAGCTATTCCCCCAAGAAATCCAAGACTTAATCCTCTCTATCAAATCCAGTAGTGTACTATCAGGATATCCCATGTACCAACCAATTCAGCAATTCCCTACCCTCTGATCAGACAACTTTCAACTGTATCTCTCTAACTATGAAAACCCACAATAAAATTGGTGAGCTTTCCTCTCTCTACAAGTCAGGATGTGATGTGATGTAGTATTTTTTTGCTTTATTTTGTAACCAAGTAAAAATGAAATTCCCCGGAGAAAATCACAAAAGGGGAAAACCACAAATTCACCCACAATCTAGCTAAATCTAGGATTAGAGCACAACCAAGAATGAAGAAAGTTCACTCAGCCAATCCCAGAATCATGAATATTAGACTCCAAGACTGGTTTTCTCATCAACAAAGCAGCAAGCAAGCAAATCCCAGATCAGTTATGAACCAAACAACCAAGTAATAACAATGTATACAAATCCTCCCCAAGTCAAAGTATCCGAAAAAGGTAACCCACAAATGAAAAAAGGAAACAAGTAATAGCAAAAAAGAAGCAAACCCAGATCGGCAAAGGCGGTAAAGGGTAAAGGGTTGGCTTCAGATGTGCAAGAACAGCAGAAACAGGTAGAGAAATCTCAAGTCTTGAAGCTTATAAGGTAAGCAAAATCAGGTTAAAAAAAGAAAAAAGGGAAAAAAGTAAGTTTTAATGGAGACTGATTGAATGAGAAAAGGAGACCTAGAAAATGAGAAGTGTTGAGAAACTGGAGGCTCCTCCATTTGTTGTGGTACTACTAGTAATGGCGTTGTTGGCTCGAATCTCCGTGTCTGAAAGTTGCTGTATCATCTTCTTCTTCAACAAGAACAACTGCTGTAGTTTCTCTCTCTTCCCCAACTTTCCCGGCATAGCTGCTGTTTTCATTTTCTCACTCTTCAACTACTTTAAAATATTGATTCATCCCCTCAATACACTCTTCTTCTTCATCTTCTCTAAAATACATTCACATCATGTGTATTCCATTTCCAGATTCATGTATGTACTTATAAACAAGAGAGAGAAAGTAGTAATTGAAAAGGATGGGTGTCTGTAAGAAAAATAGTGGGGAGGAAAAGGTAATTAATTATTGCTATCCAAATACTATAAGTCAAGATTGGTAATGGATTGTAAATGTATTAAAGTAAAGTATTATTCCCTAAATATTCAACAGATAAAATAAAATAAAAGTTGGCATGTACAAAATGCATGACTTTGCGTAATTATGACCTTATTACAAGAATCTCATTTAATTTTTGTTCACTTTTTATTAATGCCTTTAACCCATTCATCTTTTACTTTTTCACCAACACATTTAAAGTGAAAATAGAAGGGAAAAAAATGCAATCTAAGTTGAGATGAGTGCGAGATAGATAAAACGTGACATACTGATTATTTGTAATCAAATCGTTTTAGACTCAAACGTATTTGTATAAAAGTATGAAAGTAGGAGGATCGGTATAAAATCTTTATGTGATGAAGCAAGTAAGTTTGGGCAAATCATTATCAGGCTGTCTATCTCATTAATCTATCAACATCAGAGGATAATCTTTTTCTTTAGGATCCATGTGTGGAAAATGAAATGCCATCTATTCTTAATCCCTCTTTTGTTTTGTATTTGTACTGTTCTTGTTTTTTTTAATGGCATGATGACTCAGTGTTGCACTGTCTGATAGTTTATCTTCACCCATTGGTCAGCATGACAATTTTTTAAGT
>JAQRGC011971146.1:0-16473 GCA_028659135.1 Plantago lanceolata
ACACTAATTTGTAGTAAAGTATTGACTAAATTGTAGGAAAGAAATTAGGTTACACTAATTTGATAATAAGTCTCAAAAGTTACACTAATTTGTAATTTTTCCTTAATTTTTTATTCAATTTAATTTAAATTTATGAAGTTTAAGTTCAATTCCGTTCAAAGTTCCGATTCAACCGTTTAAGTTCAAGTTCAAAGTTCCAATTTCAAGGCAACCGGTTTTACTAAACTAAATGTAGTGTTTCTGGTTGTTAATTGAAGATAAAATGGAGATGCAGAGTCATTTGGGAAGAAATGGGGGAAGAATATAGACGAAATTAGAGAGAATAGACGAAAGAGGGAATTAACTAACAATAGGTACTGTTTCATTCATGGTGAAATCGAACGAATACAGCGGCATAATATAGGAAAAGGAATCTGCACAACAGCTAGATTCGTACAAGAAATGGAAATCCTAAGCTACTTAGGCTCTGTTCTTTTCGTCTGAACAGAACTGAACAGAACTGAACTGAACAGAACAGAACTGAACAGAACTGAAGAGAACTGAAGTGTAGTATAAATTATAACTAAGCAAGACTGAACAGAACTGAACAGAACTGAACTGAACAGAACTGAAAGGCTCTGTTCTTTTCATCTGAAAACTCATTATTTTCATTTCTGTTCTGTTCAGTTCAGTTCTGTTCAGTTCTGTTCAGTCTTGCTTAGTTATAATTTGTACTACACTTCAGTTCTGTTCAGTTCTGTTCAGTTCTGTTCTGTTCAGTTCAGTTCAGTTCTGTTCAGACGAAAAGAACAGAACCTTATTCTGGTGAGATGAAATACAGAGAAAGAGACCCATTCTCTGTAAACTCTATCTGCTTCTAAACTTCTTCAGTGACCGTTGGATGGTTTCTATCCGTTTGCTGATCAAATGGCCAAGATTGTGTCCTTGCTGATGCTGACATCTTCATGAATCAGCTTGGACGTTTTGGTTGAAACCTGGTCAAGCGCGCGAACTGAAATATCTGGAGCGCGATCTGGACTGGTCTTGTCGAGGTCGTCTTCTTCAGTCCCCAAATTGGGTTTCTTCAGTTTGATCTTCAGTTTGGTGATTCTTTGGGATGTAACACTAAACGCTCTTCATCCTTTCTTTTCTCGCCATTTGAGAGTGGAAGTCTAGAAAAAAAAAAAAATCCTGCAAATTAGAGTAGTATGGAGACTACAGAAGATGTAGAAGAGACGATTAGGGTTTTCAATTCATCTCTTTCCCAAATCAATTGGAGGCTCAAGCTTTCTTCTAAACATCGTCTTCAAACAGGTTACTACTAATTTCCCTTTCCTCTCATCATTTTCTCAATATGCAAATTTAAAATTAATAAATAAAAATAAACATGTTTCGTTGCAATTCCATTTCTGCTTGCTCTGTGATGTGATTGTACATTTGTACAGGTGATTGCTTTGCTGGAAGTATTTTTTGTCTCTGCTTGTTTTGTTTATATGAGAATCAGTTTATTCATTTTTTCGAATTTTATATTACAGATATATTAGCATTGTGCACTGGTATGAGGCCTGTTATAATGGTTGATTATGGGGGCAAAATGCCTGAGCTGGGACACAGGCTTCATGCCTTGATCAATCACTGCAACAAGGTTTAATTATAAATTATAATTAGCTTTTATCATTACTTTCCTCGTTAATTTCTCGTTTTTCAGTAATGTTGAGGACTATAGTTGTGTGATTGATAAACGGATGTTCGTGTTTGTGAAAGCCTCTGGGCTTGTGGATTGTATGAGCTATAATCTGCACTTACTGGCTTTTAGTTTTAGCTCATTCTTTGGTTTGAACAGACGAAGTTAGTCATTTGTAATGTGCCAGAATGAGAAAATGTTGATACCGACTACCGATCAATGAATTTAACAACTAAGAAAACAAAAAGGCCAGAACCACATGATACTTGTAGTCTGTGTGAACTTCAATATTTTCTTTTACGTTGATTATTTGTAGCACTGCCTTGTCTACTAGAAATGATGGAAGATATTGTGAAGGAGGATTTTTCACATTTAGTTTCAACGTTAATATAGTGCATACATATAGCAATTGACATCTGTTCAACTTTCAGGTGAACACAACTTTTCAGCATTTGCGGGTCATGGTTATAGATGACATGGTTTATTTGATTCATGTCAGAGAATTAGCAACATTTGTCAATATCACTTTGAATGCGGAGACTGCAATGATATACGCTGACCTTGAAACTGATCCTCCGAAGGTATTATTTCTGTGCAGCATCGTGTCATTCTTTCATTTTGCTTTTTAATAATGTTTCCCTTAACACTGCCAATCCAGATTATCACACGAGCAGAAAAAATCCCTGCCTTGATGCAGCTTCTTTCAGCTGAGCAGTTGTTTTCATCTATTTTCCATGCTGATAGTGTGATCAGTGATCAGTTTCATAGTGATGAAACTAATAGTAGTGAGGGATCCAAAGTAGCAGCTACTGAATCGTGCTCTGTAATTGACCTTAGTTACTGCCTTCAGAAAACTCAGGTCACAATTCCTACTCTAAACGGGTAACTTTCACTTTCATCTGATTGAGATGTGTTTTTCGGGGTTCCCTTTTGACTTATGACATTCCTGGAAATCAATGATGCTGGAATATGCACTATTGTTGAAGGTTGACAGCTACTTTCTGCAATTTTCCGTGCGATGTGGTTACTTCTTATTTTTTTCAATACTAGTGCTATTCTTGTACATGCTTTTTCACCTAATTTATCACTTGCATATGCTGCTATTCTCTTCCTGCAGATGGCTTCTTGGTTATCCAGTTGTCTATCTATTTGGGGTTGACTGCATTGAGCGTGCTATACGTAATCTTTCGACCAAGTCCCTTCATGTGTATCAAATTTTTGTGAAAAGGTACGTGAACAAATTGTGTTGGGGAAATTTAGAGAGTTTTTTGGGAAATGCATGCTGCTCTTTTGTTCATATGGTTATGTTTCACATACTATAATATAAACTATAGATTTGTTTATTCAGTGTCTAGATCAAATGGTATCCCATTGTATATGGTGCTGCGGTTTTCCATATGCAGAATGTATGTATTTCATGAGTATCATGCTCTGGAGTGAATAACGCACAACTGTGATCAATTCTATGCACATGTGTCTCCTGTTTATTTGGATTTAAGTATGTGTATAAGGGAAATATCTTGTAGGATCGAGTCTTTTGCTTTTAATCGTCCGTGTTTCAGAAGATTAATTATACATATTATGTGAGTTGTAACTGAAATTCATGATATTAGGGCTGGTGCATCAAGGAAAGGAAGTTCGGAGGAAGAGCTAATGAGGTACTACCTTCATTTTTTTATTTCATTAATCAATCTTATGTTGTCCAGATGACATGCAATGTGGATAAGATGCTCATATATTTAGACATCTTGAGAAAATTTATCAAAACCTTATCTCTGTGTTATAACTAAATATTCTAAACTCATATTTCTTCTGATTTTTGTACTATTTTCATAAAAAAGAGTTAATTGTATGTTCATAAATTTTCATTGAACTTGTAGCGCCTTTGATGCAGTTCTCATTAAGGTCCTTTACTTGTGCTGAACTTGGTCAGTTAGTCTATCAACTTCCTCTTAATCATTTTTGCATCTTCTGCTGTGTCCTTCACCCTGTGAATTTCCAAAATACCTCTGAAGTCTGAATCTCCATTATTAATCATTTTAATTGTACTGTTCCATAGTTTCAAATCCATCTATTACTGTAAATAAATTGGATTACTGTATATATGGAACCGTGATACAGTAGAGTGTAGTCATATTCACTCTGGATATTGAACATGTGATCCCATAATTTCATATGGTACATGTTAGTGTTATATGTTCATATGCGCCTGTGAGGCTGTGAATCTGGACTGTTGGGCAGAATAGGCTTACAGTTACAGTAGATGTTGCATGTCGCTCGTAGAATTCCCACTGAGCTCATCTTCTTTCTTTCTTTTGCATTTTGTTTTTCTTTTTAAGTAGCTCAACTTAACCACATTACATTCCATAACTATAGATTGCTAAAATGAATGAGTGATGTAATTAAATGTAGAGCATAATAGAAATAGTTCCATTAGTTCTTCCTCTCCTATTTTTTGAGGAAGGGGATGTATTGTGGCTTCTGTAACTTGTACTACCTAATTATATCTCATGGATAAGTGAAGTGAAAGATCACTGGGATAGTTAACTTCTACTCTTCACTGTTTTGATTAATGAAGTATCTTGTGGTCTTGCAGTTTCACTGTGCCTTATGAGCTGAGCTTTGAAGGAAGCAATGAACCATGGGCAAAATCATTTCTGGCAAACATGCAAGAAAAGTTGAGTAAATGCAAGCATGTTTGGGAGTCTTTACATATGGAGGTTAGTAGCCGTTATGCACAATCAATTGCATTATGATTGTACTTCACACGTATTGTAACTATGAAACACGAGGCAGTATATTTGATATACTCCAGAATCACTTTACCTGCTTAAGTGCTTAAAGATATGAGGCTTTTATTTCACTGCCTTTATGTATTCTGGTAGAGATAATAGGGATATTTTCAGAATAATATGAAAACATTTTGTTCATTGGTATGCAAAAAAACTCAAGCGAAAGAAATGTGTTCCTGATTGTGTATCAGAAACTACAACACAGATTCAAGTTTTCTTCTTCAGTTTAAGTGAAATAAAGAAACTGTAAACATTTAATCTAGACTTCAGAAAAACATTTGAACCAAGTAATACTGGTTCAGGTAACGAAAGATAAAGAACTTGAAGCAGGTATTAAAAGATGGAAAATACTGGCAGCAGTTGTGTTCTATTTTGCTCCATTTAGGACTGCAAGTACTACAATAGCCGGGATGGCACCCTTTTTAGTCGTGGTAATGGCTCCGCATGCGCATGCGTATTTTAGCACTTCCTTCCGTCTTGCCCCATCCTGCATTTATATTGTGCAGATTAGGAATAATAGAAGTGTGAAGTCATTTAGGAATTTTTTTTTAATCAGCAATATATAGGAAGAATATCATATAGTAGCTTGATTCAAGTTACCTCAATAATGGCATGGTCATCGACAATATTGCAAAATAGAGCTCAAAAGAAAGAGTCACCTGCTCCGGTAGTGTCGACTGCTTTAACATGATAGCCATGTACTGCTCCATGGAAATGCTGCAACAAAATGTAGACATTTAAGTTTTTTCTTTGAAACGAAAACATTAAGTTATATATTTACAAGTGTCTTTTCATTTGAGGTTTATGAGGGTAAGTCGTAGATCTTGTATCTCATTATTGCCCACTTCACTTGAGAAATGAGCGTGAACGCATGTCATGTGGCTCATTTCCAGGTACAACACCACATGTAAAACATGATATGTGTAAGCATTACCTTAGTGTAATATCTACAACCCTTCTCACCAAGTGTGACCAAAAGAAGCTTGAGGTTGTCATGCCAGAAGGACATGGCAGACTCGTCGCTCCCTGGGAGGAATTTGAGCTCAACATCGCTCACCTTGATCACATCAGCCTTCTCCCATATGCTCATTATCTGCTCCTTAGCTTCCTCAGCTGATGGCCAAAGTGACAGCCGGGGATTGGGATCGTACGGAACTAGTGCCCCGGTGTCTCTGGCTACTTCCGTTGCTTTCAAATGTGCTGGTCTGCAGGGCTCCACAATCAAGCTGACTGGTCCATAATGGAACACTTTTTGCCTGTACCCACAAATCTTAATCTTGTCAATAAAATTGATCTCGTCCTTCTCTGATCAATGTGCTCCATGATCAGATGTGATATTTGTTCTTAAACACATCTGTTCTTAAACGAAGAGGTTTAAGAGATTGCAATGGAATAATTACTTGTTACAAAAGGTGTCATGTTTATGACTTTATGTCTATATGGTTAATGTTGTTTACCCTGAAGGGTGGCCCGTTGGTTAAGACGAAAGGTAATATCTTCTTGGTTAATTCAAATCTCATGAGGAGTGAACTTTTGGTATTTATATTACATTGGCTTGTGAGGTTTACCCGGTACGCACTCGAAGGTCAACGGTTTCGCAAATGACTTATTTGATTTTCAAACATTTATAAGCAACTTTATATTATAATCAACTTTTTAATGTTTGAAACAAATATATGAAACCTTACATGAAAGAGATTGGATCAAACTAGTAAACTACAAAACCAACAACCCTCCCTTTTATTTTTATTTCTTTAACTCTACTCAACTGTCAATACCAATCTATAGGCTCCTTCACTTTTTTATTTCCAAATTACACTCCCACACAGACTAAAGTGTAGATCAATTTCAGTCAAATCTCACAAACTCAAACTCAAATGGATAGCCAAATTAAGTAATTTTAATTTCTCCCTGCAATTCCCAGAAACCCAATTATCTTACTACATCAAAAGCAACAAGATAGCATTTTCCAAACAGCAGATCTTTTATTTAAGAAGAAAAAGAAAAGAAAAAAAACAACAGTTCCAAAAAATTCGAATAGGTAAAACTGGGCTGGGGGGCTAAGGCCGGAAGCAACAGACATAATGCATTAGAGTAATAGACTCCCTGCTTCTGAGCCTTCTTATGCATTGCAATCACTTGACTTCCCACCCACATATATATAGTCACGGACTCACGGCCACAAATACCCTGTGTTGCTTCCTGTTAAAAGATACGGATACGAGTAGTAAGCAGCAGAGTATGGTTAAGAAGATACTACTATATGATTTCCAAGTACCCCTTAACAGAAGTAAAAACTTCAGGCTAACGACGTAACTAAGAAACACAGCTAATTGGCCTCTGGCAAATAGATAATCGAGTACTGTATATTCCTCCATCTGCATTAACAATGAACCAGAAATAACTAGCAAACCAGTGTTCCAAGGACATAGCATGTCAAGGATTACAAAACAGCAGATGCATGAGAACTAAATTGGGAACGGATGTAATGAAACAGTGAAGAACATTTTGTTGAAAGACGCATTAAGTCAGAAGATCCACCGGACAAAGTTCATAGATCAAGTTCCTAGTATCAATTATCGCTGTTTTTTATCTAGTTTTTCTTCCATATCTTGATGCAGAAATAACATCAACTTGCATACTATAAAAAACATGAATATGTATTCAAACTCCAGCCCTTGTATATACCTCAAATGTCTTATGAACCAGGTCTGGCTAGATCATCATTCTCATCCAGATCATCATTCCGAATCATCATTGTCATCCGGATCTTCCTCATCCTCTGGCTGTGCCTATTCCAATTCCGATCCAATTAAACTTGAGAAAAGTCATAAAAAGAAATATTACTGTATAAATTATAGTATATAGTTCGATCAAATATATTGATTTCTGATCAGTTCTTGCTGTGATAGACAAACCTCACACACCTTGCATCCCATCCCATTACTAATATGTCCAGTAAAAATTTGATGAGTTTTTAATAATATTTACTTCAGGAAAAAGAAAAAAAAACATCACTAATCAGTTCACAATCTTTATATAAGTGAAGAAGAGATGATGAAGAAATATACTCTGTCGCAATGCAGTCGAAAATAAACATTTCGGTTCTGTTGTTGCTCTTCTTTCACTTTGTATGCTGATTTAACAAGGGAAGTGCAACACCGCTCCACGGAGACCAATTGGAGAGTCATAATTTTTCCAAATTCTTTTGGAATTTCCTTCAACCGCTGCATGTCAAAACAGGTCAGGCGCTCAAGTGCTGGGAAGTGGCTGCTTTCGGTTTCCCAATGCTCCAAAGTTGAGCATCCAAGTTTTAAGACCTTCAGCTCATAGAATTGGCCTTCATACACAGTCCACTTACTACCGCAGAAGGCATCATCCCACAGAGAAAGCTTTTCAAGCTTACGGAGCCAGCCCACTTTATACATGTCCTTCCAAGGAATCACGCCACCAATCAATGTCAAACTTCTCAGCCGTTGCGGGAAATCTATGTGTTCTATAGAAATCTTTCCTTTCACACAGCAACTTAAAGATTCAAGTTTATATAGCTGGGCAAGATTATTGAGACAGTAGCTTGACATTTCCACATTTTCAGACTCTTCTGTGTATGATATTTTTATTTTCTTCAGATTTGGAATCATATCGACAACCTCGTCACTGAACTTGAAATTGTACACATTGAGCAGTGTCAGCATATTCATGAGCACGTAAGGCTCTCTCCCATCGACATAGGATTCGGCGCCTGGAGGATTAGGTAAGACAACTCGTTCAATCTCTACATGTTTAAGCAGTGGCATCTCCCATATATGAGGTGGCAGGAAAACTGGCTCGTACCCTGGAGTACTCTTCATAATTAGGCTGTGTAGATTCTGAAACATGGATATTGAAGCAAGAGATGCTGAACAAATCGAAACATCCATGACTTGAGCAGCTGACATACGAATACCCCGAAGGTGAAAATGCATCAGATTCTTATTAACAGAAAAATCACATTTGCTTGCCAGTTCTAAAGGAGATGCTCCTATGAACCTTTCGCGCCTGGGGAGGAGGTACAAAGGATAATCTTTCTCTGCTCCAGGAAGAATGCCAAGTTTAAGGTCCGTACGGCTACGAAGAAAGTTATATTCATGAGCTTTCATTAGGCACAAATCCCTTAAGAAATCATGAATCTGGATATATTTGATCTTCCCGGTGGAAGATCGCTCTGTAACCAAAATGAGATTTCTCTGGATCAGATCCATAAGATACTCCATGGCAACATCTTCTAAGCATTGATCTCCAATTGGTTTCAAAAACCCTTCAGAAACCCACATCTTGATTAGTAGAGAGACTTGAATGCTATGATCCTCTGGGAAAACTCCCATGTATAAGAAACATGGTTTGAGATGAATGCGCAAGTTTTCGTAACAGTATGACAGAATCTGCAGACACCAATCTTCGTCTCGAGAATCAGGCATTGATCCCAAATGCAATGCAACTCTTTCCCAGGAATCTCTTGTCATGTTGTTCGATAGATGTCCCGCAACCACAACAATGACTAAAGGTAGCCCCCTACAGCTTTCAGTGATATGCTTACCAATTTGCTCCAACTCAGGAGGATAGATATCTCCTGCAAACACCTTTTGATTGAGTAGATTCCAGCTTGCCTTGTCGTCTAAGAAGCGTACTTGATATGGTTCGCAAGTGCCAATATAAGAAGCCACACTTAACAGCCTGGTGGTAATAATGATCCGACTCCCATTACCATTATCTGGAAAGAAACTTTTGATTGTATCCCAAACATCAACGCCCCAAATATCATCCAGCACTATAAGGTAACGCCTACCAAGTAAGTGCTTGTGCAATTCGATCCCTCGATTAATTTGGCCATGACCAACAATCCCAAGGTCCTGTAGAAAATTTTGGAGAACAATTTGGAGGTCTGGTGTCTGGGAGATAGTACACCACATACGAATATCAAAATGGTCTTTTATGAATTCACTATCATAAATGTTCTTAGTGAGAGTAGTCTTACCGATGCCGCCCATTCCAACAATGGGCAGTATCTCAAGATTAGACTCGCCTTTTATCATTGCATCCAAGATCATGAACATGTCCTGAAATCCCACCATTCCAAGTCGAACAAACGATCTAGATGAACTAAACAGTTGACCTTGAGAAGTGACGACTTTCTCATCAAATCCCACCATAATCTCCTTGGCCTTTCCCCAGAGACGCATGAAGTTTTGCATGATCTGCACCATTTCATGTTCAGAGAAAAGGTTTGAGCTGTGTTTCCCCTGCTTATATCCAGATTTCTCAAGAACCGGATCCAAAGCGAGGCACTCGATCACATAGTCAACGTCATAAGCAGCCTCTGCTATGTCTCTCTTTAGCTCTACAATATCTTCATTGATTGATTGTTGGTAATCATAATCTTCACTGATTGATTGTTGGTAATCATAATCTTCGAAAACATCCAGAAGATCAGTGATTGTTTCTTTGACATATTCAATCGGGTATTGGTATTCAGCAGGGTAAACAACATAGCGCTGGTGATGCTGGTCAAAGGTGAAGTTGAGAGAGAGTAGAGCTGCATAAGCCGCCATGGATTAGGATCTATGCAAACTGTCTTGGACTTGATAATATGATGGATTTCAGAAGATTGATATGGAAGGAAGGAGACCTGAAATTCATTCAACTTCTCTGATGCAGACAATTATTAGAATTCGAAAACTAAATTAATAGTCAATTATGGCCTGCCAATAAATCCTTAACAACCCCTCTCCTTGTCGTAGTTTGAGTAGTTTTTCTTTTAGAAAGACTAAAACAGGTGGTGGGAATTGACTCCAAAATGCCAACATACAAGGAACGAAGTTTGTCATTTGTAATGTGGCAGAGTGAGAAAATGTTGGTGCTGAATTTGACAACTAAGAAAACAAAGTAGGCAAGAAGCACAGGATACTTGTAATCTGTCTGGACTTCAATATTTTCTTTTACGTTGATCATTTGTAGTGCATACGTATAGCAACTGACATCTGTTCAACTTTCAGGTGAACACAACTTTTGAGCATTTGCATATGGTGCTGCGGTTTTCTATATCCAGAATGTATGTACTTCAGGTGTATCGTGCTCTGGAGTGAATAAAGCACAGTTGTGATCAATTGTGATACTGTATAGTGTAGTCGTATTCAATCTGTATATTGAACATGTGATCCCATAATATCATATGGTACTTGTTGTGTTATTCGTTCATATGGTCCTGTGAGGCTGTGAATCTGGACTGTTGGGCAGAATAGGCTTACAGTAAATGTTGCATGTCGCCCGTAGAATTCTCACTGATTTCATTCTTTTGTTCTTTCTATATAAATAGCTCAACTTATTCACATTGCATCTCAAAAACTATAGATTGCTAAAGTGAATGAGTGATGATGTAATTGAATGCAGAGCATAGAACTAGTTCCATTAGTTCTTCCTTTCCTATTTGTTGAGAAAGGCGACGTACTGTGGCTTCTGTAACTTGTACTTTGTACCACCAGGATAGTTGACTTGTAGTACTATTCAGTGTTTTGATTAGTGAAGTTTTTTGTGGTCTTGCAGTTTCACTGTGCCTTATGAGCTGAGCTTCGAAGGAATCAATGAACCATGGGCAAAATCGTTTCTGGCAAACATGCAAGAAAAGTTGAGTAAATGCAAGCATGGTTGGGAGTCTTTACATATGGAGGTTAGTAGCCGTTATGCACAATCAATTGCATTATGATTGTACTTCACACGTGTTGTAACTATGAAACACGAGGCAGTATATTTGATATACCCCAGAACCACTTCAACTATTACCTGCTAATTAAAGTGCTAAAAAATACGAGGATTTTATTTCACTGCCTTTGTGTGTTCTTGTAGAGATAATGAGAAAGTGGTATTTTCTGGATAATATGAAAACATTCTGTTCATTGTTGTGCAAAAAAAACTCAAGCGAAAGAAATGTGTTCCTGAATGTGTATCAGAAACTACGTACAACACAACTTTATTTATATCCTTAATTGAAGTTTTCTTCTTCAGTTTAAGTGAAACAAAGAAACTGCAAACATTTAATCGAGATTTCGTAAAACCATTCGAACCATGCAATACTGGTTCAGGTAAGGAAAGATAAAGAACTTGAAGCAGGTATTAAAAGATGGAAAATACTGGCAGCAGTTGTGTTCTATTTTGCTCCATTTAGGACTGCAAGTACTACAATATGAGTAGGAAGAGCCGGGATGGCACCCTTTTTAGTCGTGGTAATGGCTCCGCATGCGCATGCGTATTTTAGCACTTCCTTCAGTCTTGCCTCATCCTGCAGATATATTTTATAGGTTAGGAATTTATCAGAAGTTTAAAGTCATTTAGGAATTTATTCTATCAGCAATAGAAAGAATATCATATAGGGGTTACTAGTGTCCTTCTCTTTATCGGAGGATTGGCTTGCTCTTATCGGAGGATTGGTATTGGATATTTAGGGGTTACTAGTGTCCTTCTCTTTAGTTTTCACGATCCCAGTTTAAATTTGGTTAGACCCGTCTTGGTACATTTTGTTTTTGTATTTTGAGTACGCCTTGTACTCTTCTTTTTTCATTAATAATATCCGTTTCAAAAAAAAAGAAAGAATATCATATACTAGCTTGATTCAAGTTACCTCAATAATGGCATGGTCGTCGACAATCTTGCAAAGTAGAGCTCCAACGAAGGAGTCACCTGCTCCGGTTGTGTCGACTGCCTTAACATGATAGCCATCTACTGCTCCATGGAAATGCTGTTCCAAAATGTAGACATTTTAAGTTATTAACAAGTGTCTTTTCATTCGAGATTTACGAAGGGGCAAGTTGTAGATCTTGTATCACATAATTGACCATGTCACTTGAGATTAAATGAGCGCGAACGCATTGTTTCATGTCATGTGGCTCATTTCCAGGTACAACACAGCATGTGAAACATGATATGTCTAAAGCATTACCTTAGTGTAATATCTACAACCCTTCTCACCGAGTGTGACCAAAAGAAGCTTGAGGTTGTCATGCCACAAGGACATGGCAGACTCATCGTCAATCTTGTCGCTCCCTGTGAGGAACTCGAGCTCAACATCGCTCACCTTGATCACATCAGCCTTCTCCCATATGCTCATTATCTGCTCCTTAGCTTCCTCAGCTGATGGCCAAAGTGGCAGCCGGAGGTTGGGGTCGTACGAGAGCAGTGCCCCGGCATCTCTGGCCACTTCCATTGCTTTCAAATGTGCTGATCTGCAAGGCTCCACGATCAAGCTGATCGATCCGTAATGAAATATTTTTGCCTGTATCCACAAATCATAGGACTAACATCTTACAGCAGGTAGCAAATGCACACAACTACAATCTCGAGCACTTCTTTTTTTTTTTATTCATATCCCATATAGATAGTAATATGTTTCTACTTTCTATACTCATTTGAGAAATCTGAATACAACCCCACTTTTTTTATAACTTAATCTACATGATATTAGATCAGATGTGACATTTGTTCTCAAACGGGGAGTTATTATTTCGAATAATTTATCCCTTTTTTTTTTTTTTTTTTTTTTTAAGTCTACATGTGCTATATGGATAATGATGGGGTAGCGTGTTGGAGACTTGGAGTGTTCGTTGATTCTGGTTTGATGAACCTAACATTGGGCCCTGTCCTTATTGGATCCGAGGTGGATTAGAGGCCTAATCGATATCCATAGCTAACTTGATTCTTATATTCGCCCAATTTTTTTTTGGAAAACAATTCATCAATCTTTCACTTTCACTAAAAATTTGTAAGCTGACTTAGATGCTCCTACTGGTTAACGCCAGAAGAATTAAATCTAGTGAAAGTCGTGATTTTTCTAAACGGTGAAAATTTCACATTTTGTTAGTATAATTTAGGAGGGCTTGAGAATTGATGCAATGGAGAATTGATTTCCATGGAGTCTTCAGTCATCTTGTTGTGCTTTTTTTTTTTTTTTTAGAAAGGGAAGTACTTCATTAAACATAACAAAAGCTACTATATTTTATAACTACTTCTACTTAGTCCTAAATGGTAAATTCTTACAAAAATCAACTTTTCCTATTCATTAGGAAAATCAACATTATTTCCATCCAAGTGTGAAATACACTCCTCTAGTTTATACTAATTAAAATGTTGATTTTCCTAATGTTTAGGAAAGACTGATTTTCATGAGACTTACTCGGGTGAATCCCAAATAAATTTGAATACTATCAAAAGAGGGAAAAGTTCTCCCAAACATCTTCAATCTTGCTTGGTTAGCTATGTTTTTTATTAATTTTTTTTTTATCTTCCATTACATTGTTTAAGCGGTTGAGATAGAGAAATAATAAATAGAATATGTCAAAGATTGAAATTGCCACGTGTCAAATTATGATAGGGGCTAATAGCAGGAGTAATTAATAGGAAAGTTAATAGTAAATCCCGAGCGCCACAATTATACAACATCTTCTTCTACACTCATTTGATGAATGACACATGTATTTTTTTTTTTTTAAAACATCCAAAAACTTCATATATATAATCAAAGTACTACAATGTGCACTAGGGGTGCACAAAACACTGAACAACCCGGGTTCACCCGACATAGTGTCATTACTAACTATACTAAGTAAACTAGCCATTTAGAATGTACCCAACAAGAGAGCATTGGTTTTTCTCACTTATAATAAAATCATGACTTTTACAAAATTTCACCGGGAAAATATCATCATGTGTATAACAAGTGAGTACATAGAGCATTAAAAATAAAACAGAAAATAGAATAGGTTCGAAATCCCAACTAAACCGGATGAAACATATTAAAATATTAAAACGTATCGATTTTTTAAGTGATAGATATGGAACCAACATGAATTTAGATATTTAAACCGTTTAAAAAAGCAAGAAAATGAATGAGGGGAATGGAAACTAACAGATTTAATGATCTCAAGATTGAGCTCGTCAGGCCTGAGAAGCATATCAGCACTTGGATTCCGGTAAAACATGAACTCACGCTCTCCATCGGCACGTAGAGTCACGAACGCCAGAGCCGTTCTTGCTCCCGTATCGAAGCAAACCCCGTCCGCTGACACACCGTTCTCCTTCAGAATCCCGGCTAGCATCTGCCCAAACTCGTCATCTCCTAACTTTCCTACGAACGCTGCCTTTCCACCAAGACGTGCCACTGCAATTGCCACGTTCGCAGGAGCGCCACCAGGTGCCTTAAGGAAACCGGGCGCTTCAGCTAGAGAGACACCGGATGTAGTCGGGACGAAGTCGATCAGCATCTCCCCGAAAGAAACGATCACTCCATTTTCAGCCATTTCGGATTGATATTTGATTTTTTGTGTTTATGTAAAGGATATAATATTTTGATGGAAATGAAAGAAAACACGAGTGATTGTGGAATGGAACTACTTATAGTGGGCTAGAATGTGGTTAGAGATACTGAGATGAGAATGACAATTCATTTTCAGCACCAATTTGAATTTATACTATTTCATTTGGTTTTGTTTTATTACCCTTTATTTTATCTTTTTTCTAAAATTGATACGCGATGTTGAACTGAGATGAATGAACTCCTCTAAGGTGGATTACATAGAGTCTAACAGTACGTTTGCCTCTCAATTAGGAAAGGCCTCTGGGCCTCTCTTAAAACCATTTCAGATTTGGGTTCATTTTAAGAAGGCTCAAATAGTAAATTGTGTGGAGAGGCCTTTCATCACACCACTTTCTCTTTCTAGCCTGTACTCTGTCTCGCTTCCCAAGGCACGCAGATAAAGTCGGCGACGGTAAACTCAAGATTCCGGCAGACTCCGGCATCCCACGACCACACCAAATATGAAATCGGGATCTCCTCGATGAGATCTACAGGCCTAGCAGATCAGATTTTTTTTTTCGTTAAAATTTTTTTTGATCAAATCTCGTCGCCCACTTTCCGGCAACCAAATCAAGTTCCACTTCGTGCCGGTAGCCTTCGCCGCATATATCCGCCTGAAAGCCAACATCCGTAGCCATGGGTTGACTGCGCGGAGGGGTGGCGTTGTCTATCTCCGGCGGAATTTGTTCTCGTTGAACTTGTTCTTGTAAGTAGGCTGCAATTCTACTTTCATTACCATCTTGTCATTTAGTTTGATAATGAAGTGAATCTGCATTCTTTCAGTCTTAGTGCATCATATTTCTTGGTCTTATTCGGGACTCTTAATTAACATTCTTGTTCCTGTTTCTTGTATATTTGTTAAATTCTTAGTTGTAGTACTGGTATATAAATTAGGCGTTGATTAATTGCTTAGTTGTACTAGTTCTATATAAATTAGGCCTTGGTTAATGACTTAGTTGTAGTAGTAGTAGTATATAATTATGCCTTGATTAATGACTTAGTTGTAGTAGTACTATATAAATTAGCCCTTCATGGCCCCGAAACTAAATTAAAAGTTGCTGATGTATCATTGCTTTATTGGTATGCTCCAAAGTTAGATTAGGGACTACTACACAATGTGCTTTGGCCTTTGGGTGTTTACTTCCGTCAAGTCAATTACTCTTAGTATCTCGTAATTGCCGGTTGTTGCTGATTTGTTGGTACATTAAAAATTTCAATTTGATTCAATAAGCAGAAGAGCAATATGCATGAAAGGCTATATATAAATGAGAAATTTGTTTTTTTATGTGAATTTAGTAAGTACTGACATTGTGAAAAATTTTCTTTTCTTAATATTGAACTGACTCAAATCTATGTTGTAACGTAAGGTGCTTAAATCTAGGCTAGCAAAGCGAGAAAGTTGGGTAAAAGATGTGTTGCCACCTTGCGTAGGCCTGGTGGCCATGGGGAACTGCCGCCATTTTCAAATCACTGAAGGTTAGTAATTTGACTTAGTTGTTTTGAACAATTTTTTTTAATTTGACTGATAATTACAGTTGCATGTATGTTTACGTTGGTTAAATGTCTTTGCAGGCTTTAATGGCATTCGTGTGTAATCCTAATGTTGACGTTAATGTATTTTAAACTACAATTTACTTCAT
>JAQRGC011971733.1:0-10347 GCA_028659135.1 Plantago lanceolata
GGGGGGGGGGGGGAAGGAAGGGAGAGAGTCACAGGAGGGCAAAATGGTATGAGAGACGTGGGAAAGACAAGAAATCCCAAGCCCATTGACGACTTTGACGGCTACACCAACACTCTGATAATTCCTCAACCATCTCCTTCTGAGATACTTGGGAACTGGGGGGACTTATGATGGTGTATAAATATCACCAGACGAATTAGAGGGCGCTGTGTGAGAAAAAAGACTAAGGACGTGTAGCCTTAAGTCGTCCAAGATTGAACAACAGGGAAATATACACAGAGCCCCCGACCCTCAGTGCCAAGCTCCACGAGTCTGGCAGTCGTGCCACCAAGGGCCGACCCGGACTTGTGCAGGAGATGAAGGGAACAGAACGTGTATGGGAGTCGGGTAACATAACGTAAGAGCTTACACGACTCCCATACCCACGAGCCAGAATCACCAAGGTCTGCAAGAAGGGAAACTTCTAATGACGTGACGTCCACGAGTATGATACTAGGGGGCAATACTGGTAAGCAAGCCTTGATGGACTTGTTAAATGGACCAGATCCATGCTTATTGGGCCTCACGCCCAATAAAAGCCCATGGACCTTGTCCTTTAGCCTGGCTTAATCTAAGACGGACACTTGGCGATCATCCAAGCCACCTAGTACATTTCTACCTCTATAAATAGGCTCATCTAGCCTCATTTATGGAAAGAAGAAAAAAAGATAACTCGAGAGAGCTCTCAAGTAAGCTCCAATCACTCCACTCTTATACTTGGGATAAACTCCCAACAAGTAAAGTCTAAGTCCGTCTTGACAACTTTGGCAAGACGGGTATAAATAGACTCACCCCCCCTATTCCAAGTGCGCAGGTACTTAGCAAACAAGCCCCCAGGAAGTGAAGTAAGGAATAAGGTTGCATACCCCCCACCAATTTGCAATCAGTATAGAAGAAGTCCCAAGCGCGCGACCTAAGTGCGAATCAACAAAAAGGCTCCGCATCACCAGTGATGCAGGTGCCCCTTTCAATATATACAAGAACAAGCAACCAAAATTGCTGAGTGAGAAGGTTTCCAATAGCCTGTGACATGCGGACTCTTTGAAGTGGTGCTTGTGTGTGCCAATAATGCCAGTGTGAAATATAGAAGAGGAGGTCTCTTCTATCAAAGAAAGATAAAAATAGACCAGAATTATTCTTTTCAATCTTATAAGACTTACAATTATGCAAATTTGTCTCATCCTTACCTAATCTCAAAGACATGCTCACCTTGCAATCCCAGGAAACTGAATGTATGCAATTATTTTGTAAACCTTCCTTAGCTGATTCCTCCGTATCAGATAAGGGACAGGGACACAAATATGCAAATCCCCCCAGAATTTCCAAAATTGAAAAGACAACACAGGAACAACAGGGATTTCCTGCTAGCCTACATTCAACTCTAGTAACACAGCAAAAACAGTTAACAACTTTTTGGTACAGGAATAGATAAAGGCCTAGGGACACTACTGCCAATACTTTATTCTCTTTTGTGACATCCACCTTTTTACTATAACAATCAAACCTCCCAATGTAATCATAATACTTATAGCAAGAACTGGCAACACTGCACTTGATTAAGCATATAATCTTATACAGCAAATACAGAACTGACCTCAAGTTATTCAGATTCAAATGACTCTTTTCAGGTAAGAGACAATTCTCATGAAAGTGAAACACAAACATAGGGGAACTGCCAAAAAAGATGCCAGCAGTTAAAACTACCTTCTCTTGGCTGTTTCTCTTCTTTTTTCCAGCCTTTTTTATTTTTATTTTTTTTGTTTTCTCTTTTTTCCTCTTTTTTTCTTTTTCTTTTTTTTGCCCCCAGGCTTGAACATTTTTTCTACTAACTTCTCCTGCCTTATTCTCCAACCCCAAGTATCACAAAAAATTGCAGCAATATTTATCAATGTACAAACCAGAGAAATCACTTTAGACCAGAGAGAGGAACAATAAGTCTGTGAAAAGGGGTACACAAACTTATATCTGTACACAATGGGAATCCAGTCAAGAATGAGACAAGAGTGAGCAAGAATCCTGGTCAGTAGATTCACAAACTTTAAGAGAAGGCTAGAAAACAAGTTAAGGGTTGAGATATCCCTTTTATGCAAGTGTGGGCTGTTTGTCCAATTCATTTTGGAATTCTTAGGTACGGGCACCCAGACCTATCTGAGAAGATAGCATTTTTCATTGTTCTAGAACATTGAGGAAGAGTTAAGAATTTACCTCTTCTTATACCTGTGAGTGCTTCCTTAGCAAGTATGTCTGCAACTGAATTTCCTTCCCTGAAAGTATGCTGCAAGAGAATAGTAGCTTTAGCCTTAAGAGATAAGAAAGTGTCAATCAGATGCCACCATTTCCATTTAACTTGTGACTGATTCTTTGAAAGAAAATGAAACACAGAGATGTTATCAGTTTCAGCAAGAATACAAGTAAAACCTCTGGTCATACTGGTCTGAAGACCTTCAATTAAAGCATACAGTTCAACATGAAATACAGAAGAACTGGTGATACAATCCTATATAGAAAACACAAATCTACCATCAGAGTCTCTAGCAATACATCCTATACCTGCAGATTGAGTGATGTTAGAGAAAGAGGCATCTGTGTTGAGCTTGATCCAGCCAAGGTCAGGTTTGGTCCATCTAACAAGAGACCATGGCTTACATGTAGGTTGAACAATGTGAAAGTTCCAAAGATTAGCAATGGAGCAATCCCCTCTCCATTGATTAAGCTGCATGTTCTTAGCTAATTGTCCCATGTTCAAGTAGTTCTGCACCTCCCATATAATTTTCTTTCCAGAAATTGCAACATTCTCGTACTTGGCTAAGTTTCTAGCCTTCCAACAAAAACAGGCAATAACTACAGGGATTAAAGTTCTAACATGACCTGGTTTTACAAAATTTGTAGAATTGATCCACAGCAAAAATCTGTTCAAGAAATTCTGATTATCTAAAATTGGTACACAGAAAAGATTGGAGTACCAACTCCACACTTTTCTTGCTTCAGTATTGTACATGAGAACATGAGCAATGGTTTCTTGCTCTCTACAACACTGACATCTAGAGACAGTAACAAGACCTCTATGTTGCATAATGGTGTCCACAGGAAGCCAGTTATGCAGGACTTTCCAACAGAAGACAGAGATTGTTGGAGTCAAATGAGAGTTCCATATCATAGGGGAATCTTGATTTGGAGTTTTCTTTTCCCTAATGATGTTTCTTATGGAAGAGGTGGAGAATTGACCATTATCAGAGGGTTTCCACATGGGAGTGGCCATAGTGGAGGATCCAGAAGGGTGCATGAAGATCCAACCAGCAACATGTAAGGGCAAAGCCACCCTTAACTTATCCCAGTCCCAAGTACCATCTGGTAGCCACCAGTCTGAGACTATAGAGGAGGGATTTTGAATGTTGTTTCCAAGAGAACTTAAGGCAAGACCATGAGGCAAGAGCCATGCATCCCACCAAAAGTAAAGACATCCTCTTCCAACTTTCCAAGCCATGTGTTGTTGTGCATTCAGATGAACAAACCACAGTCTCTTCCAAATGAAGGAATCTGAGGCTTTAAGAATTAGGGCTTGAGGAGTGCCTTTTGCCATGTACTTGGCATAAAGAAACTTAGCCCAGAGAGAAGACATTTCTCTAAACCTGAACCACAGTTTGTAAGAGAAAGCATTACACAAGTCAGAGATCTTGAGAACACCAAGACCTCCTTCTGAAGTGGGATAGCACACAGAACTCCACTTTGTCCAGTGAGTTTTTCTTGAGTTTTTAGTGGAGCCCCAGAGGAATCTAGCCATGATTCCATCAATCTCACCAAGAACAGACTTGGGAGGCATGAGGACTTGAATGATATACACAGGCATAGCAATGAGAACACTTTTGATTAAGGCAAGTCTGCTCCCTTGAGAGAGAAAATTAACATTCCAACCAGTTAGCTTTTTCCTAATTCTATGAAGAAGGGGTTCGAAGGCACTTTTCTTTTTTTTACCCTTGGAAATTGGGGCTCCAAGATAATTAAAAAGGAATCTCATGGGTTGCATGTCCAGAGCTGTGGCAATGACAGAGTTTACTGCTCTCTTTCCAACAATGTAACCACTCTTTTGAAGTTTCACTTTCTGATTGGAAAAGGTTTCATAGTTAGAGAGAAAGGCAGTGACTTTCAAAATGTTCTCTTTAGCACCATTGCAGAAGATGATACAATCATCAGCATAAGCAAGGTGAGACAAGGGAATTCCTCTAGGTACATGATAGTACATAGAGGGGTTCTTGGCAAAAAGATTATTCAAGCCCCTAGACAAAACTTCATTCATCAGAATGAAAAGGGCAGGGGATAGAGGATCCCCTTGCCTCAGACCTTGAGTAGCAGTGATAAAGCCTGTAGCTTCACCATTTACTAAGATGCTCAAAAAACTTGTGGAAACAATTTTCCTTATAAGGGCAATCCAGGTGTCTGAGAAGCCAAAAGACTCAAGAACTTTGAACAAAAAATCCCAGTTAACTCTATCATAAGCTTTCATTAGGTCTAATTTGATGATTAAATTAGACCCTCTGACTTTTCTATCAATGTTTAGAGCAAGTTCTTGAGTGAGGAGAATGTTCTCAGTTATGGCCCTATCCTTCAAGAATCCAGATTGATTATCAGAGATTAGAGGAGGAAGAAAGGTAGCAAGTCTATCATTGATCAACTTGGATATGATCTTTTGCATGTTACAACAAAGGCTAATTGGCCTGAAATCAGCCCAAGTAGCAGGATCTTCCTTTTTAGGAATGAGTGCAATCAGGGTGTGGGCAAATTGTTTGGGTATTTCTGCACCTTGAAAGAAATCAAGGACTGCTTCAGAGATATCCACTTGAATGAACTGCCAGCATGTTTGAAAAAAGAGAGCTGAAAATCCATCAGGACCAGCTGCAGAGTTGGGTTTAAGAGAGAAAACAACTCTCTTGATTTCATCCAGGGAGGGAGGAGAGCAAAGGAAAGAGTTTTGTTCCTCCGTCACCAAGGAGGGGATAGTGTTGGGGGGTACAGACTGAGACAAGGGGGAGAAGGGTTGACAAATACCTCAGAGAAATACTCAATGGCAGAACTTTTGATCTCTGCATAAGTATTTAAAGAAGAGGTATCTTTTTGAATTGACACAATGGCCAGTTTGGCTTTCTTCCTATAAACTGCTGCATGAAAGAGGGCAGTATTCCTTTCCCCTTCCACTCTCCAGCCCAGAGAAGACTTTTGTTTCCAAAACAACTCCTCCCTGTCAAGGGCAGCAGCCAGAGAGACTTTTAAAGTCTCCACACATTGCTTATTGGCAGGAGAGGGAACTGCTTGAAAGGCAGCCAAGAGCTGAGATTCAATCTTCTTGAGATTAAGAAAGACATTTCCAAACTTGTTTTTGTTCCACCATCTTAAGTACTGTTTCAGCCTAAAGAGTTTTTCAGCAATTTTTTTCAAACCAGAGTTTCTTGAAGGCATTTCCCGGTTATTTTGCACATCATTCAAAAAGTCTTTATGAGTTACCCAACAATTTAAAAACCTGAAGGATCCTTTACCAGTTCTGATGTCCTGTGAGGCTGATAAAAGAAGAGGCCTATGATCTGAAATGGTCAACAGACCATGAGCAACCACATTATGTGCAAAAGAGCTAAGCCAGGAATGATTCAAAAGGACTCTATCAAGTCTTTGCTTGATAGAGCCATCTGGTCTTTCCCAAGTGGTGTTAGGACCAGAAAAGCCAATGTCATCAGGAGGTGAACCTCCTAACCTTTCAGCAGAGTTGGTGATGATGTTGAAATCACCACCAACCATCCAAGGCTTAGCAGTGGAGGCCAAAGATCTTATATCATCCCACCTCTCTTTTGCTACACTTAGCATAAACCAGAGAGACCAATAGAGTACTGGGAAGGGCAGAAGAGGAGAGCTCACAAGTGAGCATCTGCTCAGTATCACTAACCACAGTCACATTATACCCAGAAGGAGTGAAAATCCAAATTTTGTTGTTGCAATTTTTTATGACTCTTTCAAAACAAAACTTTTTACAATAAAATACCACATCCATATCAACAAAAGGCTCAAGAACAGCCAAAATATCAAAATTATCTTCTTTTTTTTCAAAATTAATCATCTACTGAGTTGCAGAGTTTCCTATCCCCCTAACATTCCATATTTTACAAATCATTGGACTAGTTTGAAAAGGGGATACCAGCAGAGTTTGAATTGACATTTCCAGTACCAGTAGGGGCTGGTCTGAAGCTACCTATTTTAGGGGTGAATCTATTTGAGTTACCTCTGATACTTCCAAACCTGCTAGTTGTTCTCAAAGGTGGCAAGCTGGTGTGACCAAGATATCCAAGATCATGTTCCTTTCCTTCATCTTCATTTTCAGACAGGGGAGGAAAATTATCAACTGATCTCCTCCTCCTAGTCTGCACAAAATTAGGTTCAGGTAAGGTAGTTGCTGTATTTCCACTAGTATTAAACAAATGAGCAGAGACTAGGACTTCCCTGTTGTTGTCTGAATCTCCTGAGCTTCCATTATCTGCATCTTCCACTGTCTCTAACTATGCAGTCTCAGTTGGGAGATGATGACTGTTGCCATGACTTGCCATTGGTTGCATAACTTCTAAGTGGGGGCTGGGTGATCTTCTTCTTCTGACATGGGAGCTGTTGCTGTGTTCATTTGGGATTGGTGAAATGGGCCTATCACCAGCATAGCCAAGTGGATCTTCAGTGGCTTCATAAGCAAAGTTTTCCTCCGCAAGAGCACCAAAACTGTTGGTACTATTCAGTGGTTCCATCTCAACTGGAGTAAAGGACTCCTGATTCATCTGTCCTTGTCCTTCAGGTGCAGCCCTTTGATAAATGATTCTGGGTGCATGTGGTTGAACCCTCCTTTGTTGTACAAGCCTTCCATGAACATCTCTTGTGGCTCTCCTCCTCCTCTGCCTACCTTGTGCTGCTACAAAACCTGTGTCATTTGTTTCCTCACCAAGATTATTAGTTTCATGGTTATTCACCACATTTTGTGGATCCTTATTACCATTGGCTCCCCATGGTTTGAGGTCAGGATGTTTAACATAGCAGGATGGTTCAGAGTGTCCAAGTTTATGACAATGCACACAGTAATCTGGAAAGTCATCATATTCTACTTTTATCTCATTTCCTTTTCCATTTAAGTCCAACCAAATAGATTGTGGGGGNGGGAGGGGAAGAAGCATCAATCTCAACACAAAATTTGGCTCTAGTAAATACAGTTTTTTGCGTTGTAGCTTGATCCATTCTCAGTGGAGTTCCAACTAGTTTAGCAATTTCAAACAAGGCATCATTATGAAAGAGCATGATGGGGAGCTTCTTTAGGGTAATCCAGCAGGGAACTAATGGTGAGTCTATTGCTGGTGTGAATTCAGGAGACCATTTAGACAATTTGAGAGTGCTACCAGCAATAAACAAAGATTTTGGTGTAGTCCTCCTCTAAATTCAATCTTATAATCAAGTGTCGTTTATCTAAGAAACTGATGTTAAAACCTTTTTTCAGACTCAATTTTTTGAAATCATTCATAACCTCTCCAATCAAAGGTGGTTCTTTTGCCGAGAATTTACCAACAAGTATTAGGGAAAACGGGGCAGACAGAACATCAATCTCATTAGCAGTGAATTTAATGGCCGGTAAACCACGAAACTCAAATTGATGCTTAGGTGCAATTAATTTGGGACCAATTGTAGCAGTATCCAGAAAAGAGGTTGGAGCCTTAACAATAATTACCGGTGATAGGGCAGGTTCTTTTCGAACAACAGATGCAAACGTACCTGAACGGAGGGTTTCAGAGCTACCCCTCGTTACCGGCGGGATTGGAGTAACAGTTTCAATCTGTTGAACAGTAGCAGAAGGACCCATCGCAAAAGGGGTTGATTGGTTCTTCTCAACAGCAATAGAGCCGGCCAGCACACGCCCTTCCTCCACATTCAAAGAGTTTGAATTACAGCAATTCCGATTCGACGGGCCAGCAGTCTCCGAAGCTGACGGAATGACACCACCAAAAGAAGAAGAACTCCAACGGGGAAATATTGGATCAAAAGTAGCTAGTTAAAAGGGCTCAGAAAAACGACGTAGCAACAAGGTGTTGCTAAGAAAGTAGTGGGAGAGAGGTTCTCAGGCGGCGTGAGGCCACCGGAGAAAGAGACGAAATGCTTCGGAAAAATTAGGGTTCCGACATAATTGGGAAAGTAGAGATTGGGGGGAGGTTTTTAGAGGATGAAAGGATAAAGTAGATTTTGATGAAAGTCAAAATGCACAAAATAATTTAGAGGCAAGAGAACTCGAGGAATCGAATACACTTGGCATGAGTATACCTTATGGTATGGGCGTCCATGCTAGTGGGAGCATTGATGGAAATTCTGAAGAATTTACGAATGCTGCTCCAAGTGTAGGAGAGGAACCCCTCTCGATCGGCCCTCGAACTAGACGGCCCAACCAGTGCAACGACACCTGATTCGGCCGCTCGGTCCCAGTTCCTCGCAGGAAGAATGCTTCTCGCAAGCAAACACAAGACGCACTCCGTAGGTCTGACAGATTGAAAGGTGTGGCTCCCACACATCAATTGCTGATCGAGGATGATGATCTTGTAGATGATTTTGCAAGTTTGATCGATCCTGATACCTATAGTGAAGCAATGCTAGACATTGATTCAAAGAGATGGCAAGAAGCCATGGAATCCGAAATAGACTTCATGTACACCAATCAAGTCTCAGACTTGGTTGAATTACCTGATGTGCGTTTGTCAGACGAATCAAATAGTAATTTGTAAAGCTAATGCTCAACTACAACGACATAGAAAACTGGCTTGTGTATAGTGGAGTTAAACACGAGTGTCGTTCTCAAAGGACCTATGAGCGAATGATCGAATTAACTCTAAATTAACAGTTTGTTTTGAAAGAAGGTTTGTTTGTAAACTTAAGCAGAAAATCAAAGACGAATGCTAGCAAGTTGTAAACCAAGTTTGATGAATACGTTGATGATAGATGAATCATATAGATATTACTTTTTGGCCAATGGTATCCTGCGATCTAGGTACACGTATACTTTGTTAATTGCTATTATGACCTAGGTCTGTCACTAACCTATTCGAACATACGTTGTATCGGCAGTCAATTAAACAAAGGAGCTTCATGCAACCACTAACAATCTCTACGAGTCATGGGAACATACTCGTCTATAATCATGCATATATCATCAACGCAGAGAATTTAGCTACACATGCTTGAAATCATAAAGAAAACGAATAGCATGCAAGTAAACATAATTCAAACAATCAAAGAGATAAACAAGTAGAGATATCACCGATTTGTCACGAAGCGATGATAAACTAAACTCCAAGGAACTCCAAGATTGACAGAAAAAGTAAACTTGATTGAAAATCTCTGCGTCTGTAAACAATCAAGCGCAATAGAAAAGCTAGCTAGAGGTCTCTGTAAATTCTAATTAAGCGATAATGTAAGTTGTGAATAAAAATACAAGTAAAGGGGGTATTTATGCTAAGGGAAGAAGTAGAAATAAAAAAGGAATCAAAATTGGACCAAAAAGGGAAGAAAATCCGTGTTCGGACCGTTCTGGACGTACTGGGCCGATCTGGGGCGTAGTAGAAAAGAGGGTCTACTACGCCCCAAGTGTTTCTGCCCGCACTTATATATCCCGGCGTAGTAGACTTGTTTCTGGGCCGTTTTCTGCAGTTTTGACATAGCAAACGTTCTTCGAATTGGCTGTATGATATATCGTTGGAACGCTCTTTTCGATGGCTACGCGTGGGTACCAATTTCAGGTCAATTAGATACTATATGAGGGAGTTATGGCCAAAATACTCAAGCAGGTACATTCTACTACTCCCACACTCCTCAAATCATCAATTTGCGCATTCTCTTTAATTCTTGCGTCGAAACTTTAGATTCCTTAACCCAATCCTCAATAGTACTCAAAATATAAATCTCCCTTGATGAAAAGTGCTCATGAACACACGTACAAGCTCCGAATCACCTCCAAGTAATCGCAACATAGTGAAATCACTCCAAAGCACTCCAAAACAAGTCGTTTTGCACCTAAACACCTCAAGTTGGTGATGAGGAAGAAATCACTAGCAAGCACAAGTATTGTGACATGGATCTGATTATCTTAGATGATGAAGGTCATGATACTCCTTTCATCAATCTCTCTGAAGGTAATTCACCTGAGCAAGTCGAAGAAAAAGAGGATGAGGATGAGAACAAGGATGATGATGAAGGTGGTGATGAACATCCCACTGCTGATGATGATAAAAGGGATGATGATGATGACAATCAAGG
>JAQRGC011971984.1:0-12297 GCA_028659135.1 Plantago lanceolata
GAGGTTGTTGAAGATGAAACAAGGGGAGTAACTGGTTCGGTGAGAGACGTAAGGATAGCAGAGAGAATGAGCTGATCCTGCTGAAACCAAGCAGGGTAGGCAGGAGAGGAGAGGTCGGGGGAGGGAAGGGTACCGTCGACATAGCCCATAAGGCCATGTCCGTTGAAGAAAGCAACAAGGTTAGCTCTCCATGAGGAGAAGTTTGACTGGTTTAGTTTGACTGAAGGGAATTGGTGTGAACCCGTAAGGGGTATGATTTGAGATTGATTCGAAGTCATGATTTCGATCAGATCAAACAGGACAGAACAGAATAGGGCTAAGACTTAAAGAGTATAGAACAAGGAGAATATAGAAGATGATTGATGCACAAATTGACGTTCCTAGCTGATCCTATATATATATACACATAGAATTATAATAATTTCTTGCGGAAGAAGATCGAAGTCATTGAACCCCTTGTGCAAGAAAAATAATAATTTCTTGTTGTGCAAGAAGATCGAATTGTAGCCCTTTCGCAAGAACAATATTGTAAGATACCTATACAAACTAGACATGCATATCATTCAAAAGTGCTGTAAACTTAAAACTGTAATGCAACAACGCATGGGAGCGAGTCCTAATTCTTTGAGCTGGTACAGTTATCTAGTATAATTGAATGATCACACACGTCTGAACGATATTCTAGAAGGAACCCTATCGAGTATCCAATCACCCTTGTTGGTTGAGGCACCCAAGAGGTAAGGCAACCAAACTTTACAGGGCATGCAGCAGGGCATGTAATCTACAGAGTCCAGTCCTGACGTATATGTTGGTGATGAAGTCATTGAATACGCCATGCATGCTGGTCACATATATCTTCACAATCTGAAAATTGTCACAATTATTTATTTATTTTTAGCAATTGAAGAAATTAAAAACCTGCAATTTGTAAATACTATTCATCTGTTTTTTAAAATTGTTTACGTATTACTCTCCCAGTTTGTCTACGAAGAGATTCAAATCCAGGTGGGCGATCGAGCCAGCTCCATAATAGAAATTCAACTCTCTCAAAAGTTCGAACGGTTGGAGAGGAGTCTAATCAATCATTTATATTAATTCTCCAATACCGCTATACTAAACAGTTATATATACAAAAAAAACCTTCTAAAAACGGTTCCAAAAGCAAACGTAAAAACAGATGAGTACTTATATCTTATGTATACTCACTCAATATGTCATCATCTACACAATTTATAAATAATATTTCCATCTGTATATAGCATGAACCCAAACTGTACCTTGGTTCTTGTATGCATGGCAAAGTTTGTCCTCTTCTTGCCATCCTTGTACAGATTTACATGTACACTACGTGTATTCATTTTTCTCCATTACTTGTACTCAGAATATTTTCACAGCTTGTGTTTCTGTGTGTGTATATATACGCCTTCTCAGAAACAGACTAACTCATTCTCTTGTATTCAAATCATCTTACATATGGAGATCAACACATTAGCCCTCTTTATCACCCTCTTTGTCCTTTCAATCCTCATCTCCTCCATTCGCAGCAAAAAAGGCCGTAAATCGTCCAACTCGCCAGGGCCGCGAGGCCTTCCTCTTATCGGAATCTTGCACCAGCTGAGATACCCCCTGCATGAGTACTTCTTGCAGCTTTCGAAGAAATATGGCCCCTTGTTGTACCTGAAAATCGGTTCCAGGGCGGTTTTGGTTGCAAACAGCTCCAAAACCGCGGAACAGATCCTCAGAACTCAGGACCTTAACTTCTGCAGTCGGCCTGCGCTGCTAGGGTCCAGGAAGCTCTTTCATGACGGACATGACATTGCGTTCTCACCATACAATGACTACTGGCGTGAGATGCGGAAAACGTGTGTTCTCCATCTGCTCAGTGTCAAGAGAGTCAATTATTTCCGGCCTATCCGTGAAGATGAAGTGTCGCGGATGGTTGAGACACTGTCCCAGAGTGCTTTGGGTTCGGAAAAGGTGGACTTGACGGCCATGATTACGTTCATGACGAGTACGGTGATTTCCAGGGTGGCGTTTGGGAAGAGGTACGAGCGCGGTAGCAGCGAGAGGAGGCTGTTCGCAGATAGGATACGTGAGTTCCAGGTTTCTCTGTCAGATTTCTATTTCACAGACTATTTCCCGCGGTTGGGATGGCTTGATCTGGTCAGGGGAAAGATTGCGCATCTTGACATGATATTCAAGAAATGGGATTCGTTCTATCAGCAACTCATCGACGAGCATCTCCAACCTGACAGACCGAAATCAATGGATGGTGATGTTCTTGATATAATGCTCAAGTTGAGGGAGGAGGAAACGTCCGTCCTTCCTTTCGATTGCATCAAAGCTATCCTACTGGTAATTAAGCCTACTAATTTTACTACTCAGTTCACAAAGTTCAGATAGCAAGTGTAATTGTCTCTGAGTGTTGTTGACATTTCTGTTTCATTATCTTCTTTTCCAGGATATGTACTTTGCCTCCACAGATACTATAGCTACGACGACAATATGGGCAATGACAGCGTTAATCAAGAATCCGCATGTCATGAAGAAATCACAAGCCGAAATAAGAGAATCATTGTTACCATTACTAGCAAACAAACAGATCCTGGAGGAACAGGACATCATGTCAGCTGAACTGCCTTATCTCAATGCGGTCATCAGAGAAACGTTGCGCAAGTACATGACTGTACCTCTTCTCGTGCCACGTGAGACCATGCAGAACTGCACTATTAACGGATTTGAAATCCCTGCGAAAACCTTGGTCTACGTGAACGCATGGGCCATTGGCAATGATCCTGACAGATGGGAGAACCCAAAAGAGTTCAGACCTGAGAGGTTTTTAAAGGACGGTAAGCTGACCGCCCTGGATTTCAAAGCTGTAACTGAATTTGATCTGATACCGTTTGGAGCTGGAAGGAGAGGGTGCCCTGGAATTTCCTTGGCACTGACGACGATACAACTCGTGCTTGTGAACCTTATATGCCAGTTTGATTGGGATTTGCCTGATGGATTGAGGAGTGAAGACGTTGAAGCTGACGCTTTGGATGGCATAACTATGCACAAGAAGAATCCACTCTATCTGATCCCCAATAAGTTCATCAAGTAGGAGTAGTTTAGTTTAGTTCCCTTCTTGTGTTTTTGGGTGAAATGTCCCTATTTCTTGCCATTTGTTACAATCTCAATCTCAACAGTTTTGGCCATACTTTGATATAACTTGATGAATCATGCAAATTAGTCCACACTTGTTGCAATATTTGAACTTGTGAAGTCAGGTGGTGATGATAATCTGAAACTTTTAGCACTTCAATGTGGCAACAACATAAACAGCATGGCAAAGTTTGTCCTTTTGTTGATCATCTTTCTTTCCTTTAGACAGTTTCCTAAGAAATCCTATCATATCAACAGATTACTTGACTATGGAGATCTCAACACTTGCCTTATTCATAGCCCTCTTCATCCTCTCCGCACTCATCTCCTCCGTTTGCAACAAACAAAACTGTGGATCCCTGAATCCACCAGGACCACACATGGCCTTCCCATTTTCGGTAACCTGCACCAGCTGAAATCCCCATTCCATGAGTACTTCTTGCAGCTCTCCAAGAAATATGGCCCCAATTGTACCTCAACTCAATTCCAGGCCCATATTAGTACCTCAAACTCCCCTAAACCTGCTGAAGAGATCTTGAAAAATCAGGACCTCATGTTCTGTAGCCGATCATCCATGGTGGCAGCGCAAAAACTCAGTTAGGATGGTCAAGACGTGGTGTTCTCCCCGTACAGTTAGTACTGGTGCAAAATACGGATATATATATCGGTTGTCCTCCATCTCCTAAGCATCAAGAGAGTCCAGTCTTTTTGCCCTGTCAGTGAAGAAGTTCAGTGATTTCGACAGTGGCCTTCAGTAAAAAGTATGAGCAAGGGAGCAACGAGAACAGACAGTTAGTGGAGAAACATAAGCGAGTTCCAGGCTTCTCTGGCGGATTTCTATTTGACAGACTATTTTCACAAGTGGTGCTACAGTGCAAGTCGTGCTCGTGAACCTTCTGTGCCTGTTCGACTGGGAGCTGCCTGATGGATTGCAGAGTGAGGATGTTGATACTGACACTCTGGATAGTTTTTTGATCCACAAGAAAAATCCACTCTACATTATTCCCAAGAAGTTCATTATGTAGTGCCCTTTGTTTTTTAGGGTACCTATCTCATCCCAACAAACTTTAAATTTCAAAATTTCAAGTGTCATATCTATACATCTAATTTTCCAGGGTGATTTGGGGACCGAACAAGCCCGTTTGTTACAACACAGGTAGAAGTGATGCACCAGAAGCATACATTTGAAGGCAAAGGGTGGAGAAAGAGAAGCATATCAGAATAAGAATCCATGTACACTTAACAAGAACATGAGTATAGAATTTCAGATTACAGAGAAGTTAGGAACTGGAACTTGATCGATCCCTAAACTACACAATTCAACTTGTACAGTTCCTAATTTTACGCTATATAATTTACAATGGAGGCCATACGAGGCGTTAGAATGGAATGGGACCTAGAATCACTTCAAAGAATTTGGTGGCTTCCAACATCATAGTAATGGTAGTTGTAGTCTGTAGATGTGTTTCTTATGGACCTATGAGTCGCCTGTTTGGATTTCTGATGGGCAAGAAACAAGAAACCAGTAAAAGATAATGTTATATGTAAGAGTATAGCACATTTCTGACTGCAACATAAAAGTCTGACACGTTTAGTAATTCGTTAATCACCGGAGTAGCCAAAAAGCATGAAAGAGCATATTCCAACAATTCAGTGTTACAAGTTCTCTATGCTTCTACTTTGATGCAATATGGGAATAGAATAGCCAAAGTCTTTAAACTTTCCGTCTCATAAAACAGTCTAACAAGGAAAAGGTTTATCGAAAATTGTTTGGTGCTGCCATCATCATTTTTTTCTATTTCTCTTCATATATTAGACAGGTGCATCAATAGCTAATCTCTGGTTGCAAAGACCTGGTTCATGGTTTGAGCACAATTTTATACTTCAATTCACAGTGTCTCATGAGGCAAGCAATAACCAGTAACCTAATAATTTTCACACTCAAGTTTCGAAAGAATTTGCACATGAAACCATCTTTATCACCACTTGGTTAAGTTGAGGAAAGACATGATTTCACCACTCAATGTCTGTTTTTTCCTGGTTACTTTGAATTCAGATATGCAGGGGAAAGGGAGCGCACTTGCTTTCCTACCTAAATTCAAGTCAACATCAGAACCGTTTTCTTATTACTTCTTAAATTTTGAAACAAATCAAACACAGATAATCAGTGTTTAGGTATTGTACTCCCAGAGGCTAGGAACAACTTCATACAGCAACAGCTTGCTTTAGCTATTTAAAACCAAAACAGAGTTAAACTGATAGTGATGAACATACACACAGACATGAGCAATACCATTCAAACACAAATAACAAGCAAAGCAGATGAAAGAAAAAAGGTCTCACCTGCTCCATATAGTTCTTCAAACCGAGTAGCAATGTGTTTTCCGTATGTATATTTCTTTAAAGCAGTGAGATGATTTCTTATAAGCCCAAGTAGCATTCTCCGCTGATCACTCGTGCTCTTTTGTATGATCTTCTGGATGACATAATTAGCATACTGGTCTTTCATCATAATCTGAGAGATATAAACAGAACAATTAACATATGAGATCAAAATGATTAGAACAACTATATTTTATTAAAAGAAAAGCGGACTGGAAGATATGTTGAAGTCAAAACAGTTAAACTGGACAATGTTTACTACTAGCATTTCTCAAAGAGAGATAAAAAGGCAATACACAAAAGACCAGAATAGCCAGCATTGGTAGAGGTATAAATCACATATATAGGTATACTTATTTTTTCCTTTTCCTTTTTCATCCTAGATTTCGGTTGCTGTACTACAGTCTACACATCTCAAATGAATGGAGTGGAATTTACAAATTTAAGAATTGGTGAAAGATGACCAACATGAAAAGCTACAGATTAAGTTTTAAAATGCATGTATACGGCAATTAATGAATAAAATGGCATTTGTGGAGTGTCAAATAGAAGGTAATCAGGTACCAGTAATTTTGTCAAACCACAGAAGGCATGGTTATATACCATTGTGTAGTCACAAACTACTGCTGAAGATCATCAAACTTTCCAAAGTTTGACAACTACTTTAGGAAGTGTAAAGTGTAAACTAAGCCTTACAGCAACGGAGAAAGTATATCATATATATCAATTCATGAACTGCAGAGTTTATAAAAAGTTGAGAGAGATTGCCATACCCAAAGATTCTCATGCTTATCACCACGACCAACAATCTCTTTTATCAGCTTGTCTCTGGCAGTAGAATCACTATACTCCACACATTTTTCAACAACATTGGATGCAAACTTATGCTGGCTCAGTTGCACAATAGATTTACATAATCTATCAATTATTGTCCTCCTTTCACGAGGCTTACTTCTTTCTAGCACATGCTGCCAATCAGAATTTAAAGTCAGATATTAAGAAATGAGAACAATTGTATCCACCAGAACACAAATCAATAAGTGATCAACATAGAAATAATAATCCACTCATGGTTCCAAAAGGAGGGTAAAGGAAAAGAGTGCAAAGGAGCATGGATAGTCATGAAAAGAATGAAGAGGAACCAACCTGTGTCACATAGTTGCCATATTGGTCTTGAGCAAGTGAGGAGACCGAGTCCACGATCTCATCCACTATGAATTGTGTTTGTGATTCATCTTTACAGTGCTCCAGAACTCTCTTTGAACCCAGTAATAGAAAGAAAAATAATTAAACATTTCAAGCTAGGAAGTTAAAACTAAATGGTACAAGTCAGGTAGATATAGTCTCCTGGATGTACAATTTACCTGAATGACACGGCAGCCATAAGGATGCATAGAAAGGGTGGCTACTTGTCCACGAAATGAAGAAATAATGAAATGGACTCTATCTGAGGGGATGCTCTCAATACATTTTTGTATAACATGATTCCCGTTTTGATCACGGACACATCTTGTAACATGTCCATCCAGCTCTTTGACAAGCCTTGCTTTCTGTTCTAAATCAATAACTTCTAGAGCCTGCAGCATAATACAGAACATACTCAAGCTACAGCTATTAAAAATTAAAAAAAGATGAAATAGAAGAATCGTGAAGTCAGTGATGATTTAAATTCTATTATCACTATTCATCTTTATCGATGGAATAAGCATTTCATCAATTCATGGAGAAACAGATCTCATTGTGATATAAAATTTCACCAACTTGAGCAAGTGCGATAATTAAGCCAAAATGTTCCATTAGTAAACATAGACGAATGCCCATCAGCTTCAAACATACAATCCCAATATACGAAAGTGTTAGATCTCCTAGTTCATCAAGGAATGCTAGTTCAAATTATCATTTTGTTCTTTTTCAGGACATTTGGTTGAGTGATAAAAAAGGAACATATGGAAAGGACCCCCAGATTTAAAATTGAAGACTAGAAGATAAAACAGATAGAAAACCACACCTTCAAGCAGGTCAAACTTAAAAGCAGTCCAAATAGAGGAACAGGGCAAGATATTCACCTTTTGAATTACACGACATCCATACATCTGCAAGCTTAAAGGTAGGATCTGACCTTTCAGTTGCTCTGCAAGGTCCCTTCTTTGCTCCGGGCTTCCATAGTCAAAAAGCTGCTCAAGTTCATGAGATAGAGATTAACATGCAGTTATACTAAATTACTAATTACCAAGAAAACAAATATTATACAAACAAATATTTAGAGAATGGACCTTCTGAATGACATAGTTTCCGAAAACATCAGTCATTAGGTTGGAAGCATAAGGGATAACCTCCCTGAAAACAGAGACCTTCTCATCAACTCGACAAGTCTCCAGCCTCTGTTGAATGAATCTACTTCCATGTTGGTCAACACTGCAATCGACATTAAAGATTAGCCACATGCAGACCAGCCAGTTATTTATCAACCAGAAAGGAAGAAAAAAGAATCTTGCCTAAGTTCACCAATATATCCCGATACATCGGACAGCTCAAATCTTTGACCTTTACCAGTTTTCAACTCTTCAAGTAAAGAATATAAATTTGTGTCATTGCTACAACGGTTATGTAGTCCATGAGATTTGCAGCTACCACTAGGCAAGTGAGAATGATTCATGTTACACCTCCAATTAGGACTCACGACAGAGGCACCAGGTGAACCGCCACCAGGAAAAGAATAATGATTTGATTCATTACCTTTTCTGAGGTTGGAATTGTTATAGGCAGCAGGAGAGAAATGTGAATGTCTATGGTTATTTGATGAAACAACATGCTCAGTCTCCTTTTTTGGGTCATGTCTCGAGGTTTGATGACCATACGACGCTGGGGCACCTGGCTTGATATACTGAAGATGGAAAGGGTCAGTGCCATGTCGCAAAGGAATTCTTTGACCATAAAACTTCTGTATATTTTGCATGTCACGGGTATGTACATTGCCTCCGCTTGAAACTCCAGGAGTGGTAAAAGCAGCACCATTGAAGACCACGGGAACAGCCCCGTTCGGGATATACCCAGCCATATATGTAGGTAAAACAGGAGGGTTAAATGTGTAACCTCCCATGCCATACTGTGTAGGGAAGAAACCAGCTGGGTGCATATTAGGATAAAACAAACTAGATGGTGTCAACAAATTTGGTGCTGCATACAATGGGGATGCAAATCCAGGCGAGTGGAGTACGGGTTGAACTGTTGATGTTGAAGCATTTGAAGAAACATAATGAAACTGGTTTGAGCTACCATATCCATGGCTAACACCGGGATAAACAAATTGAGGGTAAGAGGGCTGAACCACAATACTATGGCCCTCTTCTGGAGATGCTTGCTGTTGCAACACATTGTTTTTAAAATCCAAATTGGAAGAACTAGACATGTTTACAAACTTTGGAGCTTCAGGAGGGACAATTGAAAGATTATGCAGCAACTCAACTCTTGCAGCATTTAAGTCTCTTTCATTTTGAGATGGCTCAACTACTATACCTTTTGTGTCATCGTATGACGAAACTAGGCTTGAAGCATCTGAGCTAGACGAATTTACACAAGCAGTTGATGTGCTAGTAGGATAAGTATGTTGTACATGCGACTCAGAGTCAGCTAATATTGCTTCTTCCATAGATTTATGAGACATGGGAAGATTCTGATCACATGAAAGTGACATTGCATGGTGAGAATCTCCCTGCAATAGAGAGAAAAATATATAAGTTTTACACTCAAGTGAACGATTCGTTTCTTCTTTTATTCAGTAAGAACAAGTCACCTGGACTGCATCTGATGGGCCACTATTGTAATCCACAATTGTTGTTTCTTCCACAGACACAACATGTCCGTATGATAGATCCCTCTCAGCTTCTTCCTCCTTGACAGAGAGCCTATTCTTTAACAATTGCACAGAGCCATCTGTACATTCAAGTTGAGAAACTGCCTGCTGATTACTGATAGTACTACCATTGGGTGCAAGTATATCAGAACTCTCAGGCGAGCTCAGGCTCCCCTCAAAGTATTGGCCAGAAGTCACACTAGTACCACGCGCACGAGTTGCATCAGCACGGAACTGCAGAGAACTCCTGTTAATGATGGAATTATTTGGGTCCACAAAACCAGGATTCAAAGTGGATTTCCTTTTGGAAAAGATACTTTCAATTGCTGAAATGGATCCTTCCATGCTTGGGGGTGCACTCCCACTCCGGCTTGGGATAACATCTATATCAAGACTCTGAAAACTTTGACCTTTGTAGAACAGCCCAAGATCTTCAATGGCTGCATACCTGTCAGGCTTTGAAGGTGGCCATTTATCTTTCCCGTCCAACATCCTAATGGGACTTTCAGTTGCCATGACAATGGATATAGTTTTCTCTCGTGAATCTTACAGGTAGATGCATACAAAGGACTTCCTGAGGACAAGGGAGATAATGAGCTGACTCCACATGAACTCAATTAAGCAGCCAACAAGGGCAGCAAAAAACCGACGAATTTGTAACGGGGAACACCTATGTAGTATGTAGAAATCACGACTGCAGTGGTACATAAATGAGAGGTGTCACCAAAAAAAAAAAAAAAATAAATAAATAGGGCTAAGCTAAAGAGATTGAACTTGCTTTTTCCACAAATAAAATGGACCACAGATGAGTTCATTTCATAAATTTTGTATAAAAATGATAAGTCTAGATTACATTCACATTACATATTTTAGTAACATGTGCGCCCTGTTCAGTTAACAAAACATTCCAAAATGAAACATGTTCTGTCATAAAGGTAGTAAAGTAACAGTTACTAAGTCGAGGAATTTAACACTCATCCTACTTCCACTATTGCAAAACAATAGGAATACTTAACTGGGAACAAGTATAAAGAGTTTTAGTCAAATTTAGTTTGATTGACTACTAATACTGGTATACTACACCAATGTTAATAGATGTGCTTTGTGTACTTATATGTATTTTTCCATGAATTCTTACTTAAGTACGGGCAAATACGTCAAAACTGTCAGTCGGACAAACCTGAATCCTCATTATTTAATTATATTGAACCTTTAGAAAAAGGGAAAACAGCAACAAATGCATACATAGTTACATACATAAAGACTATAATTTTGGAACATAAAGTAAAAGGAAAACACCTCTATTCATTTGGGATGTGGGTAGCAGATTATCGTAGTAAAGTTACTCATTCTAAACTCTACGATAGCATCCTCATTCCTGACAAATATGGACAATCCTCACCCCTCTCATTTTGCTCGCAGAAGTTGAGATATCACAACGACATGTGTTCTAAGGTTCGAATAAAGCATTAGTCATAAATTCTTGTAGGCACCACCATACTCTACAAGATAACACAGTTGACTATCCTAAAACAGAAGGATACATATTCAGTCGCAAGCCGCTACCCTAAAAAATCATTATCCCTTTCCTTTTCAATTACCATCATAAGCATGATATGTGTAGTAATCTATCAGATAAGCAGCACATCACCATAAAAAAAACGTTTTACGCCTCCACCGAGCACACACAAATAGTCTACCCCCCTTTGACAATATACTACTATACCCTACTGTTTTTGCTCCATGCTCATACAATTGCACATGTAAAGAACACAATCAAAAAGCCATTCAGCTTAAAGTCAAGCAACTAAACAACAATCAGAAACTATATCAACATAAACACACCACAAGCAAACAAGGTCAACTGTTCCATAATCCACACCAAACCAACCCAAACGACTAAAAAGACACTAAAGAACGAAACTTAAAGCATTTCCCAGTACAGATACAGAATCAAGAAACATACCCAGGTAAGTAAGTAGAAGACTAGAAGCAGTGTCTGGTAGTGGTTGATATAAGAGTGTTTAGAGTTAAAGAAAGAGAAAAAGAAACCCTTGTTTGTTGTTGTGTGCTGTGCAGAGAGAGAAAGGAGATGAAAAAGAATCTGAGGGAGAATTTGTTGCTAATGACGACGAAATGGAGAAGATGGGGGCTTGTTTGAGAATGAGTAGAAGTGAAGGGGACAGCAAAATGGGGGGATTTTGGGGATGTATGGCTAAAAAGGGGTGGAAATGTGGGAATTTCCAGAGACATGGGGCTGGTTTGGAAATATTATTATTAGTGGGCAGACAAATAATTGTTTATTATTGTATGAGTGGAGTGGTGATGAATGGATTGATTGCATACGCTATGGTTTTGTCTGCTACTTGGGATAAAAGCGATAGCTTCTTAAAATATCTTTCAAATTTTTTATGGGTTTATTTACATTTTGTGGCTTCACTTTTACATTTATTACTTCTAGGTTCTCAGATAGTATCTTTTTCTCTCTTTTTTTAAATATAAGAAAAAGACTAATTTTAAATTATCAACTTGGTGTTGAATGACAAAAGCAACTCAAGGTCAAGGATAGACTTTTGTGATCATCCAATAAAACATGAATTTAGAGACTATGATTAGTGAACTTTTTGGCTAAAAAAGGTCGATACTTGCTCTGTACCTCTACAAGTTGTCCATTTGATATGTTAACTATTTTTAATCTTCGTTTAACTCCAAATTAATCCTAAATCGTATTGAAAAAAATAATATTTAAACTTATATTATAAAAGTGGAAATCTTATATTTTCATAATATAATTTTCAAAATTACATTTTCAATATAAATTAGGATTAATTTGGAGTCAAACGGAGGTTTAAAAAGGTAAAGTCTCAGAAAAATTAACTTTTCCTAATCATTAGGAAAATCAACATTATTTCCAC
>JAQRGC011972554.1:0-19483 GCA_028659135.1 Plantago lanceolata
ACATATTGGTCCAAAAATATTACAATTCCCTTCTCTTCAAATCATTCCCCTCAAATCCCAACTTGGAGGAGGGGAAAGTTTTCTCCAAAAATTACAAAGGAAAGGAATTCCCACCTTCAAAAAAAGAATTCTGGTCTGACCAATTCCCTTAACCAATTCCCATTTTCAGATTGCAACCAAACACAGGGAATTGAGCAAAGTCAACCCAAAATTACCCAAATCACCTCCTTACCAAACACCGCCTTAGTATGACTCAATTGGTTAAAATGTAGGATAATGTCATCTTAATTACAAGTTCAATTCCGATATGTCAACCCGTGACCAGTTGACACCGAAAGAATATAGCAGATGCTGGTTCCCAACGACATTTAAAAAAAAAAAAAGTTACGTAAATAGTTCACGATTATGTCAACTGGGAAATGTAATTTTAACATTTTATTTATGAAATTAGTTACCTATCTTAGTACTTGGTAGTTCACGATTCTGTCAACTGGATTAAAATTTGACATATCAGTTATACCTCATGATTCAAGGGATAGTCGTGTACCTTACACCTTTAATTCTAGATAGATTTCCCCGCTTATAATTCTACTAGTAGTCGTGTACATGTGTACTTCAAAGAATCTGAAGCATTGACCAGTATAGGTCTCTATTCTTGTGGTAGTTTGACACTTTAACTATGTGAAATGGTGATTGGAAATTGTTCGTACGAGTAGAATCAAAGTTCTTTACTGGTTTGGTACTCTGAGAGTCATGATCAGAAATTGGGAAGCCACCTCGTGAAACAGGTGTTTGCTTGGTACGCAGGCCACAGCTACGCCCTTCCATCCGCAACCATCTGGTTAAGTAGAAGTACATAACATGCCAGTGAAAAGGATTCTGGAAATGGAGGGACAGGCCTGCATGCCATGCCAGATGCCACTGACTGATTGAAACTTGATGCATCAGTCCTGATGTTCCGATCGTTTCATAAAAACGTTCAGGAACTTTCTGCTAAACCTTGAGCTGATGAATTCTCATTATTGAAAGGGAAAAAAAAAAACTGGCAACTTTCTGCAAATTTTGCAGAAAGAAGAGGACATAAAAGTGATAAATCATAAGCACAACACACAGTTAAAGTCTAAAAAAAGGTCTTTAAATCAATTTCTATAAATGGTTCCAGCAACAAGAGAGAACAATTTTTTCTCTCTCTCTTTCTCTCTGTAAAGATACACCTAGCATTTGCAACATTACAGTACAACAAACGCATGGTGGCGAAAAAACAATTTTAGTCAAGAAGCTTCAGCTTCTCTACAACTACTGCTGCTACATCAAGCATCAAGCAATCTATACTCCCCAAAACCAGGGGGACAAAAAAGTTATACCAGAATGTACAGAATCCATGAGCTTTAGAAAGAAGTAACCCCCATGAAGTTGGGGAACATGGTTTATCTTTGTCCGAAAGCATCGGACATTTGACAAGCCACATAAGCAGAAGCCTCGGGCTAAAAGTTATATGCAAAATCTTGTGTAACAAACAGCTGTAGGTCACAATTCACTAGAGAATGTTACCGTCATTCATAATGGAGGAAAGTCATCTTCATCTTTCAGATGGTATGGATTCGTCACAGATATCCTACACGTTCAGAGCAGGGAAATCTCTCAAACCAGCAATATCAGTAACCAAAGATGCTTCGGTGTAAATGTGTTTTGAGATTCTTTTTTACCTATCCTGCTCACCACCAAAATCAGCTTCTGACTTCTGCCCCTCAGATGGAGTTCTGGGTGAAGAAGAGGTTGCCATTTGTTGCTTTCTTTCAGGCATGGATGCTCTAGGTGAATGACCAAACGACCCAAAGTCTGGAATTCCTTCGAGTTCAGGGATAAAACCATTGGAGTTGAGATGTCCATTCCCTCGAGGGGGAAACTTCTGTTGCCCATCAAATGAACCAAATGACATTTTGTTTTCAGAAGAGACTTGTGATTGTGATGGTTCATGGCTGCCCATCTCCATATTTGACCCCAGGAAGAGCATGTTTCGTCCATTAAAGAAAGGCGGCATTGGCATGGGTAGAGGCCTAGCGTGAGGCGGCTGATTCTGTAAAAGACGAAGATCTTTAGCAGATGATGATACTAAGTGACGAACTTGGTATACAACTAATTCTAGTTTTTGAGAATTTAATCACTACAAGGGTATGTACATGCTCATTCTGGCCAAACGGAAAATAGAACCTGCGACTTTCTTCTACATGAGAAACTTAAGCAACTTCCCTAACTACACAAAATCATACTATTTGCTAATAAGTAATAAAACAGAACTCCTAATCTAGGTCCTTATAAAATGACAGGTATATTCATGCATTCATGAACTCATTCAAAACAAGGTTAAACACCATCAACTTATTTGTATTATAGAATAAGTTAAACGTAAGCAAAACGACAAGATTCAAGTTTAATCACAGGCAACTTACCATAGTGGGGAGGTGTGGTAAGAATCCTGTCCCTCTGAGCTGGTTTGGCCCCTCTTCCCACCCAAATGGAACACCTTGAATTAGCATAGGCGGTGGCATACCATACACTGCAGGACCATGCTGGTTGGAGAAACCATTCCGCTTAAACAGGGAAGGAGGAGGAGGGGCTCCATCCCATAGATTGTTCGTGTACGGAGCATTAGGAGGCGAGGGTATATGCGGAGATGGCATTCCTGACTCACAGAACCATTGGGCATATAGTAAGTGCCGAAAGTAGTTATCATAATCTCCAGTTAGATCTGTCAATGAATTCAAAGACTCAGCTGCCTCACCATTTCCTAATGAGACCTGCACGTGGTTTAGATGAAAATCCCTAGGATTACTTGGGGCCACTACCACATGCTTCTCAACCATTAGGTTATCTTTACGGCTACCGTGCTCAGCTTCCATCTTATCTGGATCTTGATTTCCATCCATGATACTGCCATTTTGAAATCTGGAATTGTTTATAAGCTGATGTGGCGCGTAACCGAATTTATCACTGGACCGCTGTGTGTGCCGCCTTGGACTTCGACTTTTAGAAGAACCTTTAGATATTTTAAGGTCTCGAAGACCAGATGAAGCAAGTTCGTCTGCATCTCCATGAAACCGGTGTGTTAATGCCAAATTTCCGACAGACTCCCCATTTAGCAAATCAGATGATACTTCAATCCCTTGGGTTAAAGTCTTCGATGAATTATCTATACAGAGGCGAGAATCTCTTGTTGCATCTTCATGCATGTTATCACTCGTATGCATCTCGAAAGCAGGTGGATAGAACCCGTTGCAAGTCATTGATGGGTACAAATCTTGGAAATCAGGCCTCTGGTTACTTCCATGTCTTGCCATGGTGTTTGAGAAAAATTTATGAAGTTCACTCGCAAGACTCTTTTCTGGAAGCATAAGTATTCGAGCAAGTTTCTTGGCCCCGTAAGTAAAGGCACTACGCACTCGGTAAAAGTTTCCTATTAAGAGAGTTGCAACGAAAAGTTAGTATACAACATGAAACCAGTGAGGTATGTTGCCTAAATTCCATGAGACCAACACTGAGCAACAATAATTAAGCGTAATCTATTTTTAACCAGAGAAGAACCTGGATTTCAAACTAGGCCAACCAAATCATATACGGAAAGAATATGGTCACATAAAATGCTTCACAACTTAATAGAAAAAATTACTAAATAAAATTGGAAAAGATATCACATTAGTTCCAACATGATAACCTTAATCATGGAGTATAGGCATAACAAGAGTTAAAACCTCCACCTCTTGAGGAAACTAAGTTTATAAGGCATTAATAACATCAAGATTATAGTTCCATAAACTCATGATCAGGCTTTCGCAAGACTTATATAAGAAATTTCCCTTTTCGCAATTATCTAGTGCAATAAATAGAAATAATAAGTGAAAGAGAGACGTGATCTTGTTAGATGGATCTATGGCACAAGATATAGCTTGCATTTATGGGGATGCAAGAGTGTCATGGAAAACTAGATTTCTAATTTAACTGCTAATATGACCATGTTTATGTTGGACATGACTACCAAAAGTAATGTTTACCTTTGCTAACACTCCGACCAAGATTGTTGTTTTCTCGCAAGGGATCCACTATATTCAGAAATTTCTGCTGCAATCCACGAGAAATCTGATCACCGCCCCTAGAGGGGGCAGAAAACTTGTCGACACAATAACTCATAAAGTCATTGGTTAATAGTAGATTTTCGTCACTATCTTCTGGCATCTCAACTGCAAAAGGGAGAGCGCAAGCAGTTGAAATTTGAACTTCAAAATCTTCAATTTATGGGGAGAGATGTGACCTAACCAAGAGAATATACTTACCTACAATAGCCGGTAACGAAGAAAGGCGGATGGGTCCATTTAAGCTAATGCAATAAGTTTCCCAATCGAACTTGCTGAAGTAATCCAAAAACTTGTACAGAACCTAAAGTCAAATATCAAATAATTAGATAAAGATTTTCAATTTAGTTTTTTCCTTCTACGAGAAAGGCTTAAATTAGTGATTACTCACAGCTAAAGGCCCATCCAGTGTTGAATGATAAAGATGGAAAATATACAACACCAACGTCTCCAATGCATATGTAGAAATCAAGCCATGGTATGATCCGAGAATGCGACTCTCATAATAACACCATGCCTTTATCAGTATAATACTGGTCTTAAACAAATGATCTTTCCCAATAAGGCGATCAATCTGACACAGAAAAAAGAAAATATTATTATACCAATAAAAATATGAAAAAGAACGAGATGTTAGATCCTCTTCTTCTGGAATGTATTCAAATAATGTTAGCCTTTAAACAAGACAAACATGGTCTCATAAAGTTTCACCTGGAAGTAAACGCATAAATAATATGCACTCGAGTAAACTTATGCTCTTATAAAATAGGGCACGCGCAAAAGGCAAAAAATTAAACGAATATATAATCATATCTCCCTCCCACAGCTATCAATGGCACGCCGTGGAGCGTGCCATTCTGGAGCACCTCTCTTTAGCTAAAATATCTCTGTAGGGCCAGCTCACCATAATGTTTTCTATGGAGAAACGGGTTAAAACTTTAGTGTTAGAAGTTAATGTTTCAAACTTTTGAGTTCCTCCAGCACTGGTGAATTATTATGCTTCCTTGCAACTCGCAAGTTGCCTCTCTACTCGCAAGTTCGTCCATACTTTTCCTATCTTTGCTTAAGGTTTTTTATTATTATAATTAAGTAAGAATGTCTTGTAAATTCTTTAGTTCTTGAGCATTTATATTTTCATAGAAAAAAATGTCAAGCTTGTTTGTAACTTTCAGTATAGTGGTGTCACCCTGACATGCGCTACCACGCTAGCATTTTTTGGTTTGCCATTACACCCAGCCACCAAGAACTGATATTATTCCCAGATAAAGAAAATTATAAGGGAAAAAGGGAAAGATAAATGCTAGCTTAAAATGAACTGGACTTGCTATACAGGAAAGTCGCATCACACATTCATAGTAAACAGATGCATGATCAATTACGTATGGTAAGTGGTAACATACAAATCCTAACAAATAGGAGAGTGACAGAAGCCGTAGTTCTAACAAAACTCTTCGTCAAGGATTTACATGCAAACCTCAAATTTTATGACTTTACATGAAAATTACCTGTTCAAGAAAACACAAGGTACTAAGACCCCCAGTTTGATTGAATGATATATCAACCACAATATTCTGCACAATGCATTTGATAAGTTTCACCTGCGACATAAGTACTTCCATCAGTAACACAGGAAACAATTAAAAAAATGCTGCCAACTCTAGAATTCATTAAAGAGAGCGCTGAATTCTCTAATCCTATCAAAATTTAAAGCGGCACATAATGCACAGAAGTGATAATTGATGTGACCCAAATTTTATTGTGTTTTACACACTAAAGGAACTAATTATCATCTTTATTTACGATTGGATGGAAGATGGTTGAAATGATGCAAACTTAGAACATATGAAAGCATATATTATAGTCCGTTTCACAAGCCATTCAGCACCATTTTGACGTGTATAAAACTAAAAAAAGGATACTCCCCAGCAAATTATCCTGTATGGCATAATTAATGCTTGAGAGCTCATGCTTGCATAATCCTCTTAAACTCTGAAGCAAATGAAACCACACACACACATACACACACACACACACAATATACATTTGTCTAAACTGGGTCTGTATGGCTTTACGGCAAAGAATGTTTGCAATGGATAAGGATTGCAACAAGGGTACCTGTAAGGCTGGACAAGTACAGATGACTCGGATTTTATGATCAAAATAATTCGTTGAAAAGGCATTAAAATATGGCACACATTACTTTACAGGTAAAGACTGGTAACAATTCCAGCATATTCCCATAAAATTTGGAAGATACATACCTCAGCTCGTATAACCTGAACATCCTTTATCCTAAATGGTGCAGCCTTATTTTTTTCTTCTCTTTGAAGTAAAAATTTGATATCATCAACCAACATATCCTCAAAGTGTACAGCACCAAATGCTGTCAGATCAATGTCCCCGTCTGGTAGATAAGTCTTTAAAGGCACTGACCCATATGGAAGTACCTGCAAAAACAAAGAGAAAAGAGATTACAACTAGAAATATATAGGAAAGGCCTGCCAGAAAGAAAAGCAAGATTAGCATAGCTAATGTTGCCTAAAAACTCACAAACAATGTAAGAAGAAATAAGATCTCACATTCAGTTACACATTGCGTACTTGCAATCTAGAATAATTCCTATTTGAAGCAATCAAGAAATGCAGCAATATATTGATATGGAAACTCTCGGATAATCCATCCGCCATGAAAGGGGGGGGGGGGTAACAAATGAAGAAAATGCAACGTCAATTCCAAAATTTTGCAACCAACAGTGAGTCATTAACTATTTATAATGCACAATGGACACGTGAATCGTTCTAATAATGTAAGCAAGGGCACTCATACGCGAATAACTAAAACGCCTACCGCACATGTATGGGAAAACACTCAAATGGTCACCATTTATGGCAACTGAAAATTACTTTACTTATCCAGTTCTCCTATATATGTAGTAACAGTGGACGAATAAATACTTAAAATTATAAACCACCAGAGATGCTTTTACTTTCCAGCAACAATGGAATGTTGTTTACACAACAAATTAACAGATATTTAACCTAAGCTATCAATGAACAGGAAACCGGCATCACTATAATCTTAGCTACTACACATTATGTGCAGAACTACCACTTACACAATGGACAAAATAACTATGAGCCCACCATTTCATTATGAATTTGAATACAGATATCCATGCAAGCAATCAAAAAATTTATGTGTCCATCATTCATGAGCACTATACATCTGGTTATACTAACAACAGGATACAACAGAAAAATATTACCTTTCAAAACCTATTATATCCAAACATCAGCAAATTCAAATAGAAGAATAGATCCGTAGATGTTTAAAAACAAAAGAGGACATCTATAATAAAAGGAGACAGTAGAAGTTAGAATATCCACCTCAACATTAAGACATTTTCCGATTAATCTCTGAATATAACCAACAACCTCCCTTCTCTTCTCCTCAGATTCAGAAGTGGGGAGGACTTTGTGGAGTATCCCACGGACTGCATCCTCAGCACTAACCCAATTCTTTGGTGCAATCTTCATAGGCGAAATCACTGACCCAAATTCATCCACTGCCCCCTCCACTGTATGATCACCTAATACATTATTTTCCATTGAGAAAAAAGGTTAGCAATTAACATTCTCCATACAAGAAATGTGATTTTACAATTACCCAATATTTAGAAACAAAGCATTAACGTTCTGCTTGGCAGCGGTTTAAGTGAAGTTTTAAGGTTTAGACCCAAGGAATTTTGCTAGATCCGGAATTGTAGTTTGGTTAGACCAATACTTGCAGGTTGAAGTGTTTGGCAGTGGGTTAAGGGTTTAAGGGTGAAATAGAAGAGTGAAAGTAAAACGGTTAAACCAAATGAATAGTACCAAAACCTACGCCTAACTCAAGGCTTCATATTTGGGATTTAAGTCTAACGTAAAACCTTCAGTTAGAGAGCAAACAAACACGACGTAAGGTCTTTTAATTAGGGAACATAGTATATTCAAATCTAATATAACCATATAAGAGAAAGAATATGCAAGTGCATGTCCCTTCTCTTTTTTTCTCTCGAGTATAAACGTGTAAAATTGAAGAAAAGAAAGAAGATTAAAAGGATTTTGGCAACATTTGTATCTAAATTCTTTATATAAATACCTGTTAGCATTGAAAAATGAAGCAGAAACATTTAATATTAGAACATAAAATATACATTTTAGCATCCCAGCTAGCTAAGTGAAGTTGCATAGACCATACTTATTCGTGAATATACTCTTTAGTTAATAGAAAAGGCATAAAAATGGTTTCTGCAAGTCAGTAAAGTTTCACAAGAAAGATTTCACACCATGCATTGCATTAGACTATTTAGTGGTGTCACCATGAATGAGGTCCACTTCAATTGTTTGATTCTTGATGTTTTGCATTTGATACAAAACTATCACCACAGTATTCTCAACCATGTTATGTAATGGTGTAAGTTATGTAAGTTATCACCACGGATATGAATAATCCATAAGCTAATCCATATTCTCTGGAACAGTGCATATCAATGTCGATTGAAATGACATGGATGCAGTGGCAAACAAAAACACTAACACCATTACAGAAGCTTTACGGGTTTATGAGTCTTAACCAACAACCAAACTGCGTCAAAGTTTCTCGATATATGATCTAAGATGATCCAAAAAATTTATTACATAAGGTCTGTCTTCCTAGCATTTATATGCAAGCTTAAGATGGGATACAATGTAAGAAACAATGTTTTTTTTCCAGACTCCCCAAACTAAGAATGGATACCTATCCATATAAGCAACTGAGATGCACTCTCTACTTTTCAAGAAGTGTTTTTCGACTCAGTCCTACAATTTTTCACTACTTGAAGGCCAACAAGAAAAAAAAAAAAATCAGTTTTCCGAACTTTCTTAGTTGTTCCCATATGAGTATCACATGAATAATCATACGACTATGACCAGATGGCATATACAGTATTCTAAACACCCTGAATTTTCTAAAGAGTTTACAGTGTACACAGTAGAGTAATATATTTTATACCTCTAGATTGATTAGTTAACTCTTTAGAGCCCCCAACACCATTAGATTCGCCAGATTCGTTATGAGTTATTGACATTGCAGAATCTGCATCAGGAGAAGAAGATTAATTTGCCCACGTGTCTAACATAAGTAGGTCACATAAAAGCAAAATCTATGCAATAGATAAAGCACTAAAGATTAGAATAACTGAAAGTCACAGCTCTATCCATATCAGCAGCACTTAATTCAAAAAATAGCTTCATACAAACGAAAAGTGGAGCCCTTTTCCAATCAGAGAGATTATTGTACACACTACACAAAAGACACTGAGAAAGAAGAATAAATTGAATTCACATCCAGGTGGATTTTTTACATGCATTACTAGTTTGGACTTTGGACTATAGAAAAGGAACACAAAAGGCAAAGATCTAGCTGTGATAATGAATTGAGTCCATGATTCCGCCCCGTCAACTATAGACAAAAAGATCAATTATTTTAATTAAAAAAACACAGGATTTATTTACTTAAAGGAAAACATAATTTAGGGTAGAGATTTAAACCTTTATCCAGCCACCGTCATTTAAAGAAATACTGCCTCATTTTTCAGTTCACCACATTATTTACCACACAAATTTCAAGCGGCACGATTATAGGCGCGAGAAGAAACAAACAGAGAGGCTAGGTTATATATAGATTAATAATACAAAAACCTAAAATTTAATGATACATATTTAAGAAGAGCAATCAGTTACACCTATATGAAACAAAAAATAAATAAATACATACTTTATACTAACACTTAAGCGATAACATTAACAACATGCAAACTTAACCACTGTATAATAGCGGAGCAAAAATCTCAAGATTGAAAATATTTCTGTACCTCAACAGGCGAATTGAGCTGCTGAGACGTGTCTGACCTTTACTTCACCAAGTGATCCTGAATTCAGCTAAACAACTGCCGGGCACAAACAAGGGATAATCCATATCTCCAATCATTAACAAAATCAAAGCCCAAATGTTATACTACTAAATTCTGTACGAGACAGTTGTTACAATAAAATGACACTAAATATTATCTAAAACTTGAGCTTTGTAGCCGATCAAACAATTAATAGTGACCTTTCCTTCCGCGAGTCACCCCGAGAGCGTAGTTACTGCAAGGAACGAACAAGGGATAATATAAATCAGTATCTTGAACCATTAACAAAATCAAATCTTAAACGTTACCATATTACTAACATCACCATTCGTAAGACATCAGGTTTATATTATGACAAGTCGATATTAACTATCTCCAAAATTTACTCATCATAGCCGATACATTCATAATATAATCACATTTATACAAGAAGCCCTAACAATTTTCTTCATCAGCATGCACATACCACTCATTCACTAATTACGAGATATCAACCCTATGCAAATTTACAGCATCAATAACATGACGAGGACGCTCTGACTCTACCCTTGTTGCACATATGCCCAAAAGCAATTATCAACATTAACAAAACATCAATCTAGTAACGGATGCAAACAGAGAAAGATGATGGTTATATGCAATACAGCACTGTTAAACCATCATGTTTCTTTTTGGTACCATCTTTCCAAATATAGCAGAGCACTCTGTTCTACAAAAAAAAAAATGGATTAAGGAATTGACCTTACACATGACCAGTATTTAACAACATGTCACAGCAATTTTGCCAGTTTTATGTGGACACATGATCAATTAATCAGTGACCCAAAATGTTTCACTTCTCTAAGACACACACAAACAAAAGACAAAACCCCAATTAAGAAGAGACAGAATCTATTTTTCCTCCATCACTCATCACTCTTTCTCCACCAAACAACAACAAATTGTTTTAAAACAAAAAAAAGAAAATCAGTCCATAAGACCATAAGCAAGTTTTCCATTTCCACCAAGACTAGATTATTACGTAAAACCCAGGTCATGGATTGGAGGTGAACAGACGGACACAAAACAATCAACAAAAGAGCTGGTGTAAGCAAACATTTAGACTTAACATAAATGAACAGAACAAGAAAAAAAAAAAAAGAATTAACAACCTTGGTGCAGTTAATGTGGTTTTAATCAGCTCCTGATTAGCAGCAGCGGCGGCGGAGGAGGAGTGCGGTGGCTGGTGGATCGGCCGGCGGCAAATATTAAACGGAGAGAAATCCGGTGGGATAGAGAGAGAAACACACAGAATACAGTGGGTATTTTATGTATTTTGTTCCCTTGTTGTTGTTTCTGATGTTTTTCTCTCTACAAATTGAATAGAATTGAAAATCTCTAAGTTTAAGAAAATAATAATAATTCCTCTTTTCTACTTTTTGGCTGCTGAAAAGATTTCCCATTTTTCTCTTTAATTAGTAAATTATCAATTAATTTTGATTTCCTTTTTTTTTTTTAATGTTTTTTACCCTGTGCTTTTGTCTTTTCAGACTGTTTTTTACCTGCAACGGTTAAACATGGGACGCTGATGATGATGTGTTGTGACTTGTGTCAGTTGGCTGGCGGGCCGGACCGAGCCAGGTTTTCTTATTGGAAGTCAAACCAATGACGTATTTCCTTTTGGAAATTACATTTGAACCCCCTAACTTAAACAAATCATTGCATTTAAGCCTAACATGATGGGTTTTTCTTCTTTCTTTTTTTTCTTTTTCTTTTTTTCCTTTGTACTTTTGATAGTAAGTTGTAGCCGTTCGAGTTCCCTAAACGATTGAACGATGTAATTCTTTTAATAATAGAAAAATGGCGTACAAAAAGATATTGTGACGGAATCCCGAAATATTGAAAGTGGACTCTTACTCTCCCTTATTCGTAAAATACACTAAAGTAGTGCGTATCTTAGGAGAATATCAGTATTTGATCAAATCATTCACCTGATGATGCCACGCGGTGGTAATAAGAGCGTCACCATCTTTATGAATGAGAATAACGATGGTTAAGTTCCCTGGCTTGTTCTTCACTGTACATGTCATGGTCATGACTACGTGTTCCACAAGGATAAATTGTATCCAGTGAATGTTTCATAAGTGATATGCTACTCGGTATTGTCATTGGTAGTTATGAAGTATGGAGAGGTATGATCATCATTGCGGTTGATTTTCTCGATAGTGATGATAATCTGAAAAATACAGTTATAGAAAGAAAGAGTAAAACAAAATAGAGAAACAACAAAGGTTGCAGAAACAACATGATTGGAGAACGATTAAGGACTGATAAAAATGTACATAAAATAATCCATTAGGTTAAGTGGAGTGCATGGTTGATTGATACCACTAAACAACTTCATTTATAAGCTCGGTTTATGTGTTTTTTATGTTAATGTTGCATGATTATGCCAGCACATGATTTTTTTTTCCACCGATAGTTGCTACGTGCGACTAATCAAGCGACGCTAGCTGGCCATGTAAAGTTTAGTCGAGTAATAATTATTTTATGTATGTTTAATTAATACAGACACGACAAAAACGTTTTTCCATAAACAAAAAAAGTCAAGCGGATTTTTATCTTAAGATATCTAAAATAACGTAACTACTTAATTCACACACATGTGCCTCCGCATGGGGAAAAGGTAACTGTCGGCATATTCAGAAACTAAGGCTAACGTAACTACTTAATTCACACACACGTGTCATTTACATAATCTTTGCAAACGTACCTTAATAAATTGCAGGCAATATTTTGTATACAGTTGGTTATACACGCGAGTTTATGTCTCGTGTTTTATGTCAATGAATGATTTACATTGAGTGTTCCATCATGAGAGAAGTACACAACTCCATTTTGGATAAACTATGAATCGACGCAATGCGGTTTATCCTGTCTCCATCGAAGCATCTTCTTTAGAAAAGAAAAAAATAAAAATTCTTTAAACGTCTAAATCACAAATATTCTATTATGAATTGATCTACATTTATATATGTGACATGTCCCATTTTCTTGAAAATGGATTGGCAAGAGACTAGAAACTTGACATGATTGTTTTCTTCGACATGACACGATTCTATCTGGTAGAATCTTATGGTTAAATCTTATCAGAGTCACCCTATATAAATATGGGGCAAGTTGAAAATTTAATTTTTTTAACATGAGTCAAAATTCAAATAGTTAATTGTTTTAAATAGTAAATATTTTATGTAATGCCTTGAAATTTCAGCGTGTTTAAAGGAATTGAAAACGTTATTCACACTAATAAGGTGTACCTTATTTTAGAAATGTATTTAGAAGAACTTCAGAGTATGTGCAATTTTAGGACAAGTGACCCACTGAAAAGTTTTATGTGTGCATGGAATAAACATGTGTTGGTCGATGGGGCCAACACATCAACCCGGAGAACGGTACAGAAGTAACTGCACCGACCCAAGCCAGAAGAACTCACACGTTAATATGTGAGGCCAATGAATTATCATGGAGAGCGTCCATGAATAACCATATTGATCCAAAGGGTTTGGGCCTTCGGCCCATTAGTGTTCTGAGGCGTTTTGTTAAATTTTAAGTCATTTAGTCAAATCAACGATTTACTAGTACCATGTTACTATGTTAGGAAAACTAAATTAATAAAGCATACACATAAATACATAATCAACTTTATTTATTTTTCCCCTTTAAGAAAGAGTGAATCTGGTCTTAATAATTTTAGCCTATTAATTTCTATTTCTGTATCTAATTATTTATGGGAGACTATCAATAAACTATATTATAGTATATGTATTCCACCCATATTAAATGTTGAATTTGTAATTTTGTTCTTTTATTGGTAGTCGTTGGTCAAGCAAAATCATTAATATTAGTTTGACTTTAGAAAAAAAGGCACTCCTACTTTTTAAAACCAGTAAAAAATGCAGCCAACGGTAAATATTCAAGATTTTTACTTGCCATCAAATTATCAAGCACGGGCCTATGGTTTACAAGGTGAGCATGAAACCCGGTTGGTCAGTACCCTCAAGTTCAACCGGATTTAATTCCTTCCTTAAAAAACCAGATTCAATTGGGTTAACCTGAACCTGATGTCATATTTACGAATAAAATAATAATAAAATTAAATAAACACAATATCCCATAAAAAATATATAAAAACACACATGAACAATATGAAATGTACAAAAGAAATAGCAAAAGCACAAAAGAACCATTCGTGTTCTTTTTCCTGTTCTATGATTCTTCTTTAAGAAAAGTTATGAGAATTAAGTTCAATAATTGCTTGCTTTGCCGATTAAACTTGAAGATTAAGCAGAGAAGAAGATTATTCATAGTAAAAACGAAGGTCCTAGTATTTTCATACGAAGAAATTGAAGCGAACTTAATAAATTTGATCTAAATTCCTCATTTGTTTAGAAAAGAACATGAACGAAGTGGTTACAATGTTTCTAAATTTCATTCAAAGCTGAAAATAAACAGTTAAACACAAAGGATACATATATAAAACACAAAATGCACAACACACTTGGAACGAATTTTGCTTGAGAAATTCTTAATAAGCGTTCATCTTTCTGCAGTTCTTCCTGATTTCTCCCCTCAAACCTGTCAATGGGGAGATATTCCCCATTCTAACCATCGACTTTGCAAACTGCTCGAAGAAAGCCTCGTTGTTTGCAGCGTATTCCTTCACTAGCTGTAGTGATGCTTCACTCTTGGTCACCAGGATTTGGTCAGAACTCAAGAGTCCCTTGTAACTCAACAGATTCTTGAAGTAGCTGTTGTCGAATTTCGTTGGGGAGACGAAGTCCAAGACAAACAGATTTTGGTCCCCACCAGACCTAGGACACTTAGCACGTAACTGGGATGCGTAGTTCTGATCCAGAGTGTAGTCAGGTTTTGCATTTCCTGTCTGGTTGTAGAGCCTTTGCCTGAAGCTCGTACATCTCGCATCTCCAATGGTGTGGCTTCCTGAAAGAACGATTATTGTTTCTTGTAATGAGTCATGTTCATTCTTGTTATTTTATACTTATATATAAATGGTTCAATTCTTTCAAGAACTTACCAGATAAGGCCACAAGATCAACAATGTTAAGTCCTTTTAGCTTGAACTTAGTGAGGATGGTCTGGAATGTGTTGTTTGGTGCAGGGATGTTTTGGTTCGATCCACTTAAACTGGCGTCTCTCGCATCCCTTCTTCCCAATGGAACATCCCAGCTTGGTCCACCAGCCTGCGAAAATGACATTCGTAAAAATAAGCATTTCTGTATTGATTTGTTTGATTGAATATTCTATACTATATAGAGTATATAATAGATATGCTGGAGGGCTGACCAGAACAGTCGAATCCCTTGCAGCGATTGCCATGATATCAGCGCATGAAACGGTATGAGGACACTCCTTCTCAATTGCAGATTTGATCTCATCTATCACTTCGAAACCACGAACAGAGTTCTTATTCGGAACTGACCTCTTTTCGCTAATTAGGCTCCCGGTGCTGTCCAAAAGTATGGATGCATCACACCCCTGCATATTCTCAAGATAAGAAACCATGCATTTTTGTTAACTTCTAGATATAATGCACGCAGTTTCTATATATAGTTGCATTAATAATAGTGAACCTTGACGAAGCAGTCGTGAAAGTGCAGCCTGACTAGTGAAGCAGCCATACGCGCTTCTCTAGCAACAGCCTTTGCAACGACAGACTTCACGATCTCTTGCGCCCTGGGGCATGACCGCTGGTAGAACTGTGGGTAAAGGTAGCCTTGTTTGGTGCAAAAGCAGAGAGGTGCAATGGCAAGAAGAGTGGCAAATACTATAAACAAGCTGATGGACTTGGCCATTGTTAAGTTGAAGATGTATGCTGTAGATGAAATGTACTGAGGAAACTCTTGCTGATGATGGAACTGAAGGTGAAATCTTGAGTATTTATAGAACAGTACTTGCATCTATTAGGACATGGAAACTTGAAAAGAGAACTTAAAAGTACAGAAGATCAAAGACATTAGTTGAGTTGGTGGACTTTTAAGCGGAGTTAGTTAACTTTTTCCATGATACATCGCAAAGTACGTACGTAGTAAACAATCAATTAAATTCATCATTAGCCATTATGATATGTAACAAATGTAAGTACATGAAGGCTGGATTATTAGTACAACATGTTTTAAAAGTATTTTATATTATATGATTCATTAGACTATTAGAGTAATGTATAGCAATAACATATTGAACAGGTTGAGCAGTTGATGGAGTTGAGAAAGCTAACCCAAAAGCATATCAGTACATAGAAATATAGATAACACATTCACTTGAGTAAGAAACACAGAACTGCTCTCTCCATTTACAGGAAACGAACGTAGGTGATTACATCGATTATATTAACCCCATCACAAAGTAGGATTATTCCAGCACAGGATATCCAATGCATGGGAATGGAGCTAACCGCTGCTGTAATAGGAGCAGATATATATATATAGTTCTTCATTTCTCGCTAATCTTTGAAATGATTAGACCTCGGCCTTGAAGTGACTGGTCCGCTTATTGGGTGTCTGATGTCAGGCTTCGTGAACCATGTTGTGTATAGAAACTGCTTGGTCGGCCCAACGTGGTTGCATATCTTCTTAACCTTCTGCCTTTCCTTCATCCATCTTAAGACAATTTTCATGTGATTTTTGCCCTTCAGTCCTTTTAATCCCACTTCCTGATAATTCGAAGAATCTGATCAGTATGTAATCATAGACTTTTGAAATAATACAATGAGTACTTGAACTATAAGGAAAAATGGCAGGTGGTTTAATACGAATCAATTGTTGGATTTTGAATCTGTCAATCACCTGCATTTCTGTGGAAATACGCACTGTATGCTTGTATCGAAACTATAATAACCAAAGTAAACAACCATATCATGTGAAAACTGAATGATGATACATGTTTATGCAAGAAATATATTTACTTTTGCTTGATATATAAGTGATAACAGGACAATATTGGATGGTGAAACTTGAAAGTACTACCAAATGTCCTGATTTTGCTGCAACTTGGACACATTGATCGATCTAGTTCACTATTAAACACAGTACCAGATGTAGAAATTCTGCAATACATTAGTTAAATGAGATCTTTTTATCAATGTAGCTAGTCAGGATACATCATGCTTCTGAACTAGCACCAAATACTTTTAAAAGATAACATGACAGCATCAACAGCCAACATCTCAAAAGAGTAGATACGAGGTGAATACCTTGACCCGGTCCCAAGTTTCGGATATTGTTAGTGGACCATGTTCCTTTAAGATGTCAAATATCACCCTGGTTATGGTCTGTGTTTGCTCTGGTGGAGTAGTAAGTTCAATCGGTTTCATTTTTGGCTTCGGCTTTTTTGCCATATACCTGATTGCAGTAGCGAACATGATGCTTCTTCACGAGAAGCTCAATGCAAACAAACTTCCGGAAAAATCATCACATCAAAATGAAATTAGATCTTTAGAGTTCTCAGAGGCATTTCATCAAACAGTTTATATACATGTGAATTCAAAAGGACACAAAAAACTTCGATTGACTCTTAGATTCAGCAGGAAACAGCGAACTATGTAAAGGTCAGTTAGAACACAGGATACAGTTACGATCGATAAATTTACGAGTAACGGTGGGCATCAAACTTTGAGCAAAAGCTAGATGAAATAGTAGTATCCAGAGCAAATGGGCAAAAACCCACAATTCAAACTAGCAAGTGTGAGGATTAGATACCTAAAATGTGGCGGCAGGAGGCAGTTGCGACGGAATACAACACATGTTCGATCGAGACGGCGGGGGGAGGAAAAGGAACTACTGTTGACGGTTGTGACTACGGGGAAGACGATGAAAATAGGGGGATAGAAAATTGCATTTGGTTTCATAACTTTTTGTCTTATCCATTTTTAGTCCAAACTTTCTAGATTCTTATATTCATGACAAAAATCGTATATATTTGTGATTCAAACATTTTTATTTTTTACAATTAATTTTAGGTGGGTTCGTGAAATAGATAAAACTATGTTGAATATCTATAATGTGAAATGACCAGCCTCTATAGCTCAAATCGTAAATTGATCTCTGGTTAAACTTGAGATTGTCATTGCTAAGTGATAATTGAGTTTCAGTGGTTCACACACTACATGAAGACTTTGATTGATGCTAATTAAATGATATGGTTGAACAATTGAAGATTTGTGTCAATAGAAATTAAGTATTGTCCAAGTAGTTAAAAACACAAAAATACAATTGCAGCTCAAACAATAGAAGAAAGATTTAGTGTATGAACAATCTCTACTTTTGCAACTCAAATCCATTTACGAAAAATTCATATGATTAGTTAGAGACATGTTTCTTTGCGCACTAAAAAGGTATTTTATTTTAACCTAATATCAGACGTGCCCAAATAATAAAAAAAAATGTAGCAAGTCTTCATCTTAAAGATGGCTTCTATTTCAAAAAATATGAATGAACGTTAAAAAATTACAATGATTTTTTATATTTAAAAATGATTACAAAAATTAGAGTTTTAGTGTAATACCCCACATTTCGCACCGGATCAGAGAATGTGTTATAAATGGCATTTAAAGATGACCACCACTATTATACGATGAGACATTTTGTGTAACGACCCGACCCGACCACAAATGGGCAGAGTCTTGACCCAACGGATCAGCGAGGTTACTGCGGACGACTTCTCCGAGCTGATATGCTGGCCCCACAGACCAACACGAGTTCTAATCCGCGCACGTTGTCCTCACTCGTGCGCGCACCAGGAACTTCTCAATAGGTCACCCATTCTAAAATTACTTAAGAGCAAGCACGCTTAACTTTGGAGTTCTTTTAGGTGAATTTTCGCAAAGAAAAGTGCACCTTATTGATATGGGCATCGTTCTCAATCCCTTTACGTTCTCTGAAATTTTAGGGCGTTACATTTTGGGTGATTTTAAAATCAAATGCATGCGAGTTCAAACCCAAAATGAACAATATTTTACCGGTGAAACATGTGTGGTCCAAGTCATGAGTAAACATGCCGGCCCAAAGGGTGGTTATGGTTAGTGTGTTTGTGAATAAGCAAAAATGAAACAGAAAGAAGTTAAGGGACCAAATACGAATTACTCGTTCTAGGTTTGTTATCTCTCCCGGGAAAATAGCCGTGAGACTCTGAAAAGACTCAAAACTTGAAAAGCTTCAAAGAATGATTCGGTGATGGTGTCACTCGCCAGAAAGCTTGCAACGCCCAAATTAACCAGAGCACTACCTGCCATCTCCAAACCCCACTTCGAGCAGCGACCCCCATTCATCCCATTCTCTGAGCGGCAAAAAATCAAACAGTTGGAGGACCAGCTCATTGCGACCCTCGACGACTGCTCCAGCCTCGCTCAAGTCAAGCAAGCCCACGC
>JAQRGC011972912.1:0-27645 GCA_028659135.1 Plantago lanceolata
ACGTATCGGCCACCTATCTATATCATACTTTTTTAGATTTTGACGTATCGGCGTATCCATATCCGCGTCGTGCCCGTATCCATATCCGTATCGTTGCCTCTTAGATTTAGATTTATAAACTTTCATCGAATTAATTGCATAAAATATCATTTTAATCTCTGCTACTCTGCTTATACACGGGGAGTCCTTCCGCGTCTTCAATCCTTAATTTTAAATGATAGATCACCTCAGACCCCCATGACTCAAAAGTTTTTGTCTGGCCTGTCATGGATATCACAGAGAACTTCATTTTTTGTGGATTCAATGTCTTCCTCAATTCAAAACAGTTACCCATCATATTCCCCGATCCGTACTTCACTTTAAAGCCAACATCACCAATTATCTCTGGCCTTGGTACTATCTCATGCATCAAAGAACCATACGGCAATTCATCTATTGGCTTCTTTGGATCGAACTTGCCTTCCAAGAACTTATCATCCAAGAACTTCGTATCCAGAAGTTTCTGTTTATGAGCATCATTAAAAACGCGGAACAAAATTCTATCCGGCTGCAGATTTATGATCTCCAATCCGTTACGCAAACCAGAGAACCTTTTCACAGTAGACGCAAAATCTTTAAATTCAGGCGGAGATGTAATTACCAATCTTCCAACCACAATGAACATACGTTCACCAGATTTTCTTGTAGACCCCCCTGCTCGATCATCTACCGTGATCATAGCTCCCTCCTTATCTGTTAAGGATATAAGGACCCCGAACTTATCCAACTCCATGTCCCGTTTACGCTTCATTGAAGATGAAGTCTCACCCTATCCATTCATACAAAACAATAATTTCACTAATTAGCATATGAAATGAACATTAGTCCTATTCCTAAACCTCAATAGTACAGTACTACCATAATAGTGAAGGAAGCAAAAAGATCCTGTTTGATAATTAACAATTTGACATAATTATAGAGTGATAATCAAAGTGAGAGGACAAGGGTAAAAACTTGAATAGGGCAAATAAGTAATAAATCGGGCCTATGAGACGCTCAATAATCGAGCCCGGTTGCGAAGGTGGTAAAAATGAACAATTTGGGGACGCAACTAAAAAAGAAGATGATTGAATTACAAATGGTATAGAGATTTTAGAGAGTTGTAATACTTACAGCCGGAAAGTGGATCGGATGATTCATTTCTGATCCTGGAATTGGAACGAAACGGCGAATACAGAGCCTATAGACTGGAGCAAGACTAGGGTGGTGACAAAGGGGAGAAAATGAAGGAAGAGGTGAAAAAGGTAATCCGAACTTAATTTTTCTTTCAATATCTATCATGCACAATGCTGATTTACTAGGGGCTGCCATCACAGATAGAGGCGCCAAGTACTAATTTGATGATCTTTCAGAGCTAGGTAAAAGAAACCTAGTCTGCAAGTGCAAAGTCAATTGGTGATGATATCATAATTAAGCAAGCTAACAAAGTATAAACAAACCAACGATTATGGCATTCCCTCTCATATAAGGCGAGGTTCAAACGAAAGCAAGAAATCAGGCTTATTGCAAATCCAAAGCAATGTAAAATTAAAGGCAACACTAAAAAAGCTTAAGACTCCGACTACAAGATTATAAAGATGTCAATCCCATCACAAGTTCACAACCCCATCGCAAAGAGGTTGGCAACGAAGAGATCCTAGACCTGCCTCAAGCGATTTGGCGCAAGAAAAGGTGCAATGTTTCTTACTCTTGGATGTTGTGGTGGGCCAAGGTTCCGTCACGAAGACAGCATCCATTGTACACCAACATTAGGTCGTCCATTGGAATTCCTTCCTTGTCTTCTATGCTCAAGAATAAGTGTTTGATCTTCTCAGATCTCGTTACATAAAAAGTTAGTCTGGTACCTGACTCATTTTCCACAAAGATCTTCATTTTTCCTTTATTGGAATTCTTCCGCCGTTCAAAACTGCCACCAATATCCTTGCAAGGACCCTGAGACACCCATTCATATTCTACTTTAAGAAATATATCCCGGCTTTTCTTTTTGCTCACGCAGCCAAGAACCATACGGTAATTCCTCAATTGGCGTGTCTAAACCAAACTTATGTCGCAATTCACACTCACTTCGAGTATGATAAAGATGACCACATATATAGCAATAAAATGGCAAGTCTTTGTAAGTGAACCATGCAACCACTTCCTCCCCTTCCGAAATACCCTTGATCTTCAAACACCGCATCAATCGCTGGTCAACATTGATCTTAACATGAACACGCAACAAGACACCCCATAATTCAGCAAAAATCAAAATCTTCATAGACACCAATGCTACTAGATAAACAACAAGAGTTGCAGATATTATCAGAGCCCCTTTGTCAAGAGATTGGAAGAAGGAGGGATCCTCTAGCTCGTGCAACCACCTTCATCTAAACGCCAGACTAAGTGTATTGTTTCTTCCTCCTGGATGTTGTAGTGTGCCAGGATTCTGGAGTTCTCGAGAATCTTTCCCCGGCAAATTAACCTCTGCTTATACACCGGGAGTTCTTCCTCGTCTTCAACCCTTAATTTTAAATGATAGATAAACTCAGACCCCCATAACTCGTAAGTTTTTTTCTGGCCTGTCATGGATAGCACAGACAACTTCATTTTTTGTGGATTCAATGTTTTCCTCAACTCAAAACAGTTACCCATCATATGCCCGGATCCGTACTTCACATTAAAGTCAACATCACCAATTATCTCTGGCCTTGGTACTATCTCATGCATCCAAGAACCATACGGCAATTCATCTATTGGTTTCTTTGGATCGAATTTGCCTTTCAATTCACAGGAAATTCTAGAATGATCAACATACCAACAGAGATAACAGTATCTTGGAAGGCCCTCATAAGTGAAGCGCGCAACCACTTCCTCTCCTGTAACGCAACTCTTAATCTTGAAAAACCGCATCAACGGTTGGTCAATGTTGATCTTGACCCGAACACGCAATGAGACACCCCATGTTGCAGTCTCATCATACTCCTCAAAGACACCAATGGTATTCGCTACCAGAACAACTGTATTCTGCGTCTGCATGCTCAGTGGCAGATCATGAATATGAACATATAGAAGATATACCAAGATAAATCCACATCAAGTGGATTCATATTCTGGGGGACATCTCTCATCATCAACAATGACCGTCCAAACTTAACATCCAAGAACTTCGTATCCAGAAGTTTCTGTTTATGAGCCTCATTAAAAACGCGGAACAAAATTCTATCCGGCTAAAGATTTATGATCTCCAATCCCTTGCGCAAAGCAGAGAATACACGGAACAAAATTCTATCACCTTGCAGATTTGTGATCTGTAATCCTGTAAACATACCAATGGAACGCATAATAATACAAGCAAACTGTTCAAGTTTACACGGTTTTGCAGTTAACAAACATACGTTCTCCATCAGACCTTGCTCGATCATCTATATATGGTGATTATAGCTCCCTCCTTATCTGTTAAGGACATACCCATCCCGAACATATCCAACTTCGAGTCCCGTTTACGCTTCACTGAAGCAGATGGAGTCTCACCCTATCCATTCATACAAAACAATAATTTCACTAATTAGCACATCAAATGAGCATTAGTCCTAATTCCTAAACCTCACTTATTAACTAAGTGGAATTGGTAAATTACTACCCTAATAGTGAAAGAAGCAAAAAAATCATGTTTGATGATTAACAATTTGACATAATTATAAAGTCATAATCAAAGTGAGAGGACAAGAGTAAAAACTTGAATATGGCAGATAAGTAATAAATCGGGCCTATGAGACGTTCAATAATCGAGCCCGGTTCCGTTCCGAGCCGAAAATTCATGCGAGGGTGGTAAAAATGAACAATTTGGGGACGCAACTAGAAATGAAGATGAGTGGATTACAGAGATTTTAGAGAGTAGTAATACTTACAGCCGGAAAGTGGATCGGATGATTCTGATCCAGACTCATACGATACGCCGGAATTGGAAGACTGGAGCAAGACCCTATTGATTGGAGCAAGACTAGAGTGACAAAGGGGAGAATAGTAACCAAATGCTAGCCACTTTATATACAATCATCAAAAGCTTGAGGTTTCCGATCAAAGTACACAAAAAACTTTAGCAGTGCACACTATTTCATCCATTCTGATATGGATCATGCTTCACGTACGCATATTGAATCAAGAAACAATATCTTGGTTTACAACGGGCAAATCATCACTCCCAAAACTATCAAAAGAAACGTCATGCGCCAACAAATGCGCTAACTTATTTCCCAATCTACGAATGAAATAAAAATCCACAGAACTAAAATGTCTAGAGATAGTCTGAATGTCATGAACAACATTTCCAATACAAAAACTTCCCAACACTGATTTAAAGGAGGTCCGGTTTTGGAACTCAACAAAAAGCAATAAATTAAGTACAAGTATCTTTGTAGTATCATGCAATGCAATTTGAAGACAGATAATTGAAAAGAGATTGTAGATATCATCAGAGCCCCTTTGCCAAGAGATTGGAAGACTGAGGGATCCTCTAGCTCGTGCAACCACCTTCATCTAAACGCCAGACTAAGTGTATTGTTTCTTCCTCCTGGATGTTGTAGTGTGCCAGGGTTCTGGAGTTCTCGAGAATCTTTCCCCGGCAAATTAACCTCTGCTTATACACCGGGAGTTCTTCCTCGTCCTCAACCCTTAATTTCAAATGATAGATAAACTCAGACCCCCATAACTCGTAAGTTTTTTTCTGGCCTGTCACGGATAGCACAGACAACTTCATTTTTTGTGCATTCAATGTTTTCCTCAATTCAAAACAGTTACCCATCATATGCCCGGGCACTTTAAAGTCAACATCACCAAATATCTCTGGCCTTGGTACTATCTCATGCATCCAAGAACCATACGGCAATTCATCTATTTGCTTCTTTGGATCGAACTTGCCTTTCAATTCACAGGATATTCTAGAATGATCAAGATACCCACAGAGATAACAGTATCTTGGCAGGCCCTCATAAGTGAAGCGCGCAACCACTTCCTCTCCTGTAACGCAACTCTTAATTTTTAAAAACCGCATCAACGGTTGGTCAATGTTGATCTTGACCCGAACACGCAATGAGACGCCCCATGTTGCAGTCTCATCATACTCCTCAAAGACACCAATGGTATTCGCTACCAGAACAGCTGTATTTATCGTCTGCATACTCAGTGGAAGATCATGAATATGAACATAGAAGCTATACCAAGATAAATCCACATCAAGTGGATTCATATTCTGGGGGACATCTCTCATCACCAACAATGACCGTTCAAACTTATCATCCAATAACTTCGTGTCCAGAAGTTTCTGTTTATGAGCCTCACTAAATACGCGGAACAAAGTTCGATCCCCTTGCAGATTTATGATCTCCAATCCCTTGCGCAAACCAGAGAATACACGGCACAGAATTCTATCACCTTGCAGATTTGTGATCTCTAATCCTGTAAGCATACCAATGGAACGCATAATAATACAAGCAATCTGTTCAAGTTTACACGGTTTTGCAGTTAACAACCTTCCCACCACGAGGAACATACGTTCTCCATCAGACCTTGGTCGATCATCTATGGTGATCATAGCACCCTCCTTATCTGTTAAGGACATACCCATCCCGAACATATCCAACTTCGAGTCACGTTTACGCTTCATTGAAGCAGATGAAGTCTCACCCTATACATTCATACAAAGCAATAATTTCACTAATTAGCACATGAAATGAGCATTAGTCCTAATTCCTAATTCCTAAACCTCAATTATTAACTAAGTGGAATTGGTAAAGTACTACCCTAAATCCCTAATAGCTAGTGAAAGAAGCAAAAAAATCCTGTTTGATGATTAACAATTTGACATTATTATAAAGTGATAATCAATGTAAGAGGACAGAGTAAAAACTTGAATAGGGCAGATAAGCAATAAATCGGGCCTATCAGACGTTCAATAATCGAGCCCGGTACTGTTCCGGGCCCGAAAATTCATGGAAAGGTGGTAAAAATGAACAATTTGGGGACGCAACTAGAAAAGAAGATGATTGAATTAGAAATGAAGATGAGTGAATTACAGAGATTTTAGAAAGTAGTAATAAATCGGGCCTATTAGACGTTCAATAATCGAGCCCGGTTTCGTTCCGGGCCTGAAAATTCATGCGAAGGTGGTAAAAATGAAACAATTTGGGGACGCAACTAGAAAAGAAGATGATTGAATTAGAAATGTTATAGAGATTTTAGAGAGTTGTAATACTTACAGCCGGAAAGTGGATCGGATGATTCATTTCTGATCCTGGAAATGGAACGTAACGGCGAATACACAGAGCCTATAGACTGGACTGGAGCAAGACTAGGGTGGTGGTGACAAAGGGGAGAAAATGAAGGAAGGGGTGAAAAAAGGTTATCCGAACTTAATTTTTCTTTCTCTAATAATATGGTGAACTATCTTTATCTTAAACCAAAGTATATTCATAGACGATATCCATTGGCCATAATGACATGATAAAAATTCTCTTCCCGTCGTGTTAAAACTCAAGTTCGTAAACACCATGATAACCCGAAGGATTTTCCTATGTATTTATAAGAAAATGTTTACAATTGGCTGAATGCTTATAATTTGATCGTCCAATAAGGTTGTGCCGGGAATGTCCTTCTCTGTACTTGTCATCCTTTCACTTGGGGAAGACGAACTCTGAGCTAGTTTGCGGGTCGCGCCTTTGTGCGCTCTTTAATGCTTAAAATTTGATCGTCCAATAAGGTTGTGCTGAGAATGTCCTTCTCTTTACTTGTCGTCCTTTCACTTGGGGGAAGACGAACTCTGAGCTAGTTCGCAGGTCGCGCCTTTGTGCGCTCTTTTATCCTTCAATTTACTATATTGTTCGGTGTGTTTTCGTTAATATTATTACTAGTTGTGTTGCACCGTGCTACACACGGTGTGTTAGTCCAAGTTGCCCCGCAATACAAATAGTCCCTGAATATTATGTCATTCAAATAGGTAAGTATTTCAAATTTTGTCGAATGCAATCTAGTAAGAAATTGAATGCAGTTGAAGGCTTCCAGCAAAGTAGAATTTTCATATTTACTAATCAATGTCTCCTTGACATGCACACATACATATATATCTGTTTTCTCCTTCAAATCAAAGAAAGATGAAAAAAAAAAATATCATAGAGAACATGGCATATATATTATGGTTTCTGAAATTTCCAAACCATTTAACAGAAGCTAATCAAATCTCCAGAAAGGGAATCCAGCAAGGAGAGCAGTTGAGGTGCGATTGTTCACATAAATTGCAGCATTTATAGAGATTCAAAGAGTGAGTTAATTAGTGGGATAAGGGAACATAGAAAGCTAAGTATAGGAACGAGTAAAATTGCACAAGGCCCCAATTTACAGCCCAAAAGCTTAAGCAAAATTTCAAAAGATCCCAACATTACCTAAAATTAGAAAAGATGCCAGCTGCTACAGGAACTTACAGTGATTTGATAAGGGAACACAGAAAGCTAAGTATAGGAACGAGTAAAATTGCACAAGGCCCCAATTTACAGCCTAAAAGCTTAAGCAAAATTTCATAAGATCCCAACATTACCTAAAATTAGAAAAGATGCCAGCTGCTACAGGAACTTATAGTGATTTGCTACAGCAAACTACAATGATTTAACCTTATTCACTTATTAGATCTCGGTAGATTCTATGTATAGACTATAGTCGCTATTGGTTATTTATATTTGTGTTGTATATATCGGACCGAATTCGGAGGTTGTTTGTATTTCAGGTTTTGTACGAATTATAAATTCAAATCATTTACTACATTCTCGTTCCTCGTAAGGCTTTATTCAACTCGACAGAGCGTTTTTAAATTATTGAATTGAATGAACCCAAAATTGAAGTATAAATTTATACTTAACTAATTTTGACCTGTGGCTATAAGTCGAACTAAATGGATTATTTACGTGTTTTTATCCGAAATTATTGAAATATCAACACTTATTAAATCCAGTTCTCTTCCTCTCAAAAAAAACCATTTAGTTCACCTTAGTTCATAGTCCGTTCCAATACAGTTTAAATTTAATTAATTGATTTTTATACGACAATTCAATTAACTTTACTTCAAATTCATTTGATTTATGAGTTTTCTTTAGTACGTTCGAACAAAGATAGCAATCAACTATGGTCTTTCCTCTCAATTCTCCCAAGCATTCAAGTTTTTCCCTGATTTGACCATGGAGAGACCAATCTTACAGTGGCGATGATTGGATTTAAAAAACATGTAGTATACTCAACACATTAAATAAGCAGCTCTAGCTGCGGACATAGCAACATTCAAACATTAACTTCCAATCTTCTGCCAATGCAATGCAATTTTGAAGGAAAAAAAACATTAAGCTATGAGAGTTGCGGATATTGGAGCTCCTTCGCCAAGAGATTGGCAGTGAGAAGGATCCTCTAGCTCACGGAACCACCTCCAACTTGTAAACGCAAGAGAAGGTGGATTTTTGCTTCCTCTTGGATGTTGTAGTAGGCCAGGTTTCTGTCGTCTTCAAGATACCGTCCCTTGTAAATCAATATACACCTATCCGTTGTTATTCCTTCCTTGTCTTCAATCCTTAATTTTAAATGGTGGATCACCTCAGATCTCATTACCTCATAAGCTAGTCTCTGGCCTGCCATTGTTTTCAGAAATATCTTCATTTTTCCTGAATTGGATTCTTTCCTCCTTTCGAAACAACCACCAACCATATCATGGTAAACAGTCTCAGGCCTACCTCCCCACTTCCCTTCATAGTCTACAATCTCTAGATCACGAAATACCTCTGCCTTTTGCACTATCTCATGCATCCAAGAACCATACGGCAATTCATCGATTGGCTTGTCCACATCAAATTTATCTTGCAACTCACAGTCCTTACGAGAATGATCCAGATACCCACAGAGATAACAGTATACTGGCAGGTCTTCATAAGTGATGCGCGCGACCACTTCCTCACATGTGCCACTACTACTCTTAATCTTCAAAAACCGCATCAATGGCTGGTCAACGTTGATCTTAACCCGGACACGTACTGAGACACCCCGTGTTGCAGTCTCATCATAATCCTCAAAGACACCAATCTTATTTGCTAACGTAACAGCTGTCTTCTTCGTCTGCATGCTCAGTGGAAGATCATGAATATGAACATATAAGCTACACCAAGATAAATCCACATGAAGTGGATTCATATTCTCAGGAACATCCCTTAAAACCAACAATTGCCGTCACAGCCATGATCTACCCAGGAACCTTGGTACATCCAAAATCTTCTGTTTATGGGACTCATCAAATACACGGAACAAAATTCTATCACCTGGCAGATTTGTGATCTCTAACCCTGTATACATACCAAGGTAACACATAATAGTACGAGCAAAGTGTTCAAGTTTACACGGTTTTGCAGTTAACAACCTTCCCACTACGAGGAACATACGTTCTCCATCAGACCTTGCTTGATCATCTACGGTAATCATAACTGCCTCCTTATCTGTTAAGGACATATGCACCCTGAACATATCCAATTCCGAATTCCGTTTACGCTTCATTGAAGCAGATGAAGTTCCATTCTATACATTCATACACAAAACAATAATTTCATTAATTAGCATACGAAATGAGCATTACTCCTAATTCCAAAAACTCACAGGACAAGAGTAAGAACTTGATTAAGGCAAATAAGTAATAAATCGGGCCTGTCAGACGTTCAATAATAGAGCCCGGGCCCGAAAATTCATCCGAGGGTGGTAAAAATAAATAATTTGGGGATGCAATTAGAAAAGAAGATGAGTGAATTACAACAGAAGAGAGAGAGAGAGAGAGAGAGCAATGCTTACAGCCGGAGAGTGGACCTGATCCTGACTCATAGGAAACGCCGGAATTAGGAATGAAACGGCGAATACAGACCCTATTGACTGGAGCAAGACTGGGGTGGTGACAAAAGGGAAAAATTAAGGTAAAGTGTTAGGAAAATTAAGGAAGATTGACACTTAAAGTTCGACTCTAGCACATTTAGGCTCCGTTTTCCGTGATTGATAGTTTTTAAATTGAGCTAAACTTAACTAACCTAACTGAATTGAATTGAATGGAACTGAAGACAACTGAAATCAAAGTGAACTAAACAAACCTACATTCTGAACTTTTGATGTGTTTCCAAAATTTTCAAAAATTCGATTAAAAATTTAGTACATCTTGTCCACCCGCGCATGCTTACAAGTTAGGCTATGTTCTTTTCGTCTGAACATAACTGAACTGAAGAGAACTGAAGAGAACTGAAGTGCAGTACAAATTATAACTAAACAAGACTGAACAGAACAGAACAGAACTGAACAGAACAGAACTGAACTGAAAATAATGAATTTTCAGATGAAAAGAACAGAGCCTTACTACTCGATGTCGAAATAGACAAAATACACAAAACGATAAACTTCAGGGGACAAATCGAAACACATATAAAAGCTTAACTTCAGGGGACAAATCGAAACACATATAAAAGCTTAGGGGTACATCGCAACCCATCAAAGTTCACGGTCAAAGCGCAAACAACCAAATTTGAGGGGGCAGAAATTATAAAAAAAAAACATTTGCAAATTGCAAACCTAATCTCCCTCCCTCCTCCCTTTGGCCGGGAAAATCGACTATGGTCTTTCCTCCCAATTCTCTGTAACCTTGCTTCGTTCACCTTGCGAATTGACCATGGAGAGACCACCAATCTTGCGGTGGCGATGACTGGATTTCATCAAAGACCTCTATTGGCGGCGGAGCTTTCTTAGCTCAAGTATCTATCTGCTGTTTACATTTTACTACTTGTTCACTTGCTTCAAATGGCTTACTTCCTTCGAACCGCCTCATTCCTCAGACGCTCTCTGTTTCTCGAAATGCAGGTTTGTGATTTTCATTCTCTTGCCTTTTCGTTTCGGATAGTCCCGGTAGTGCTTTCTCCATTATATTTGGCAGCTTGGACTGGTGATTTTGTAATTAGGACTATTGGGTGCCAATTGATGTTCCAATTTAGCTTTATTTGGGATTCTTGTATTGAATTAGGGCTTTAGCTCATTACCTCAAATGTAACTTATTAAGATATACTATTTGGGCTTTTCTTTGTTGGGTGAAGTAATACTCTAGCTTCTGATTTTGGATTTTGCAGGAGTCTAAGAGGGGTTTGTTGGAGACACATGTGCTCTTACGCCATTTTGCAACTAAAGGTAACTTGTGTTTCTCTACTAACTTGCACATGTGTTTAAGTTGTGTCTCCTAGCATATCTTATTTACGTGGAGTCGAATGCCGTTCAGATTTTCGTATCCTGTGAACTAGTCAAATAGAAAAGTAATACGTAAATAGCTATTGAAGATCTTAGAGCCACACAGGGATGTTGCGTTTATGTTTTCTTCGTAGGGGGTAATGGTGCCCGGTTATTTTACTGGATTTTTTGTTAGATTATTGAAATACTCCTATGTTGTAAAAGACTGCTCTATGTGTCTTAATGTTTGCTTCTCTGCATTACATTCTTAGCCTTCTGCCACGTTTATATTAACCTTTTCTTGCTTATGAGTATTCCATTTATAAACAGTTATAGTTTTTCTTCGTACGAGTTGTGGAGAAGAGAATTGGAAGTTTTATGTACTTCTTGTGCAGGACTGTATTCGTTCAAAAATCAGCCACTAATTTGCACATACATATATGCTCGAAAAGGTTATCTGTAATCTTGTGTCCTGTTATCAGTGAGCTTTTCCCAGGAGTTGTGTATGGTTTCCGCTTTAGTTTCTGTGTTATTGTATACATCATCCTTTTGGTTTGCTCCGAGTTAATTTTAATTTTCTTTTATGTGGGCGAGATAAATAGATTCCATTTTTTTGAAGGTAAAAAGAAATCAACGTCTGATGCTAGTGATTCCAGTGAAAAGAAAATGTCTAAGAAGGACCTTGAATTGAAGTTTGCTATGGATCAGATAACAACATCCTTTGGAAAAGGATCTATAATGTGGCTTGGTCGTCCTGTTTCTCCGAAGAAAATTCCTGTAGTCTCGACCGGATCATTTGCTTTGGATATTGCATTGGGGATAGGAGGACTTCCAAAGGTATCTCACATTCTCACATTTTTATCAAGTACTATCACCAATAGAATTGTGTGCACGTTGCAATTTTTACTAGTATTCATCTGTTTGATACATGGGAAAATCATTTCTCCACTGCTTAGGAGGTGAGGTGAAAGGATTTTATTTTTTCACTATGAGAATATGATGTGGATCTAGCTAATTGTCGTGCCATTGTTCATATGGGCACCAAGATAGATCTGTAATCCTTGCCTAAGTAGCTGGTCAATTTTAGTTGAAACTTGAAATTGATGATGTAGGTTTCTTTATACCACCGTATAATAACCTTTTGCTTCTGGAACTCGTATGACAGGATACTTTCTCATTCAAGCTAGGTTTCTGTCAATAATTAATTTGGTTATCTCACGGACTTTAGTTTTCTTAGGGACGTGTTGTGGAGATATACGGTCCAGAGGGTGTAGGAAAAACAACTCTTTCCTTGCAAGTGATTGCTGAGGCACAAAAGAAAGGAGGTATGCTACTATTTTTCTGCCATTCTACCGCAAGAAGGGCTGTTTTCTTGGACCAAATGATAAAGGCTTATTCCTGACTTTGGGGTCTTACTTTCTGGTTTCCTGCCGCAGGCTCCTGCGCGTTTGTTGATGCTGATCATGTCTTTGACCCATCTTTGGCTGAGGCCGTTGGAGTGAAAAATGAAAGTTTGCTTCTCCAACAACCTGTTTGTGGTGAGCAGGCTCTCACTCTGGTCGATACCCTAATCCGAAATGGTACACTTGATGTCATTGTTGTAGATAGTGTAAGTAAAATTCTATGATTTCCACTTAGAATTTAGTGTGGTGAATATATTCAAATGTTGGTTTTGCAAAATTTCTATTGTAGATAGCAGCCCTGGTCCCTGAACAAGATATTGATGGCGAAGTGGGGGATGCACAATTGCCAATTCAAGCTACACTTATGAGTCAAGCACTACGCAAACTTACCCATTCTTTATCTGTTAGAGGGACAATACTCATTTTTACAAATCAGGCACCGCCCTTACCTTTTTATGCACTCAATTATCCTAAACGCTTTATACCTACATATTGCATTTTTAATTATGTATATTTCCCTGGTGAAATTATATAATAGCCTTGATTTATCCAATTTCTGAGATCTTCTGCTGCTTGCAAGTAATAACAGAAGTTTATCTGGCCTTCTTCTTATCTATATGGATGAAGTTACTAGTTTTTTTATTTATGAGTGTTCATTTTAGTCTTTCATCTAGTTGGATATTGGTTAACCCAATAAATAATTGTGTGTGTGGCGAAGAAGCTTCACTTCTCTATTTGATAATTTCATTTATTTGTAGGTTCAAGGAACTTCTCAAGTTACATATGGCGGAAATTCCTTGAAATTCTATGCTTCAGTACGTTTAAATGTTAGGAAAACAGGGCTGATCAAAAGAGGAGAGGAGGTACTTATCTTTCCTCATTTACTGGGATATATGGAAGGTCGTGCCCATTTCGTAAAGCACCATTAATTGTATATCCCAGGTTGTATTCATTTTATTCTAGTACTAATTAGTGTTGGGTTGCAGACTATAGGAAGCCAGGTTGCTGTGAAGATTGTTAAAAACAAGCATGCACCACCTTTCAAAGAAGTTGAGTTCGAGCTAGAGTTCGGCAAAGGGATATCCCGGGAATCAGAGCTCATAGATTTGGGTTTCAAACACAAGTTGGTAACACAGTCTGGCTCATTTCTTAAAATGAATGATGTAAACCATCACGACAAGGACGCTTTAAAGAGATACCTGTCTGAAAATAAAACTGCCCGAGAAGAGCTTGAGGAAAAGTTGAGGGACAAGCTTCTCAATGAAGCTGACCACAAAGATGACACCATTGCCGACAAGGATGCAGTTAGTCTGGCCGAAGCATAATCTGAAACGGAGTTTATTCTCTGTTGTAGAAGCTAGTTGCAGATCAATCCAATCCACCTCGGCCTTTCTAACCCGCTTTGTAAATGGACGGAAGTACAGAAAGGCAGTGAGAGGTGTTGAGCTGTGTCACCACAAACTCAGCTTTCGCTGCTACTGACAATATCTCCTAACTGATGTTTTGCCAGGTAAAAATCATGCAAGTACGAATGTTTTCTCATTAACAGAAGAGGCAAGCACATGAATGTAATACAGTGTTTATTCAAACTGTACTCAGAGCTGATTGGGAAGTAGTTTAGAGATTAATCATGTCAGTGTTGAATGTTATCAACACCATTTTAGGGATTTCTGAGAATTTCAAACTCTGATGATTCCATTATACATGATCATAATATTAATTTGGGATTGTCAAATGTCAATGGTTCAAGTTTCAAGTCTATGTTCTTCATTCTGGATATTACTTAGTGAAGCAATCATGACTATAACTCTGTTTAATTGACTATAACCCCATTTTGAAACTACCAAGAAAATTTACCAGTTTAGTCTTTGCTCTAATAACTAATCTAAACATGCCCACTAGTTAGTCCCTATTATACTCTAAGATGCAAAAAGCAAACTGGCAAAAAAGTCAAGTCAACTCTGATACTGGTATTTGTGTGTAAATACACTAACATTGATGAGAAGCTGCAGGAACACATATTCCCAACCATGCACTCCATGAAACCTGCACCTCTTAGCTGCACTATCATCCTCTCTCTCCTCTGCTTCTTGATTTTCTGTTCTGTTTCTTGTGTAACACTAAAAAATAATGGCAGTAGTACTGATCATGCAGCTTTAATGGCCTTCAAGTCCGAACTCATACTAGAACCTCATAACATACTCTCCACCAATTGGACCTCCAACACCCACTGCTGCACTTGGTTTGGTGTTTCCTGCAGGAACCAAAGGGTGACAAGGATACGGCTATCGGGATTGGCTCTTCAGGGTTCATTGTCTCCACAAATTGCAAATCTGACTCACCTTGTGGAGCTTGATCTCAGTGAAAATGAATTGGTTGGAATCCTGCCGAGCGAATTTGGATCCCTTGGACGGTTGAAGATTCTCAGATTAGCAAATAATGCTCTCCAGGGAAGCATTCCTGCAAATCTGAGTAGGTGTTGGAGGCTTGAGATACTCAATTTGGCGGCTAACTTCATTGCAGGATCCATACCTGAGGAGCTTGGCTACTTAGGCAATCTTCAACTGTTGGAACTTTCTGGCAACAACCTTACAGGTATGTGGTGTCAAAATGTTTTATTGGGTTGGGTATAGATGTATAGTCATTTAACATACATGGGTATGTATATGTTAGTTATAATTAATAGGGTTATGTGTATATAGTTTATTATAGTATTAGTTAATGGTCCATTTTCACACCCCTACTTACAGGTAACATTCCAGCTTCATTTGGTAGCTTTTCAAAATTAGAGTACTTCTATCTGGAAGATAATGATTTGGATGGTGCAATTCCATCAGAGTTGGGGAGGCTAAGTCGATTATTAGATCTTAGGATCAGTGGTAATAATCTGGTCAGCAACATTCCTAATTCATTTGGCAATTTTTCAAGATTAGAGTACTTCTATCTGGATGATAATCATTTAGATGGCACCATTCCATTCGAACTTGGGAAGCTAAGTCGCCTCTCAGATCTTAGGGTCAGTGGCAATAATCTGGTTGGCAACATCCCAGATTCATTTGGTAACTTTTCAAGATTAGAATACTTCTATCTGGATGATAATGATTTGGATGGCGCCATCCCATCAGAGCTTGGGAAGCTAAATCGCCTCTCATATCTCACGATCAGTGGTAATTGTCTGGTTGGCAACATTCCAGATTCATTTGGTAACTTTTCAAGATTACAGTACTTCTATCTGGATGGTAATGATTTGGATGGCACCATTCCATCCGAGCTTGGGAAGCTAAGTCGACTCTCAGATCTCAGGATCAGTGGTAATAATCTGGTTGGCAACATCCCAGATTCATTTGGTAACTTTTCAAGATTAGAGCACTTCTATCTGGATGATAATGGTTTGGATGGTGCTATTCCATCAGAGCTTGGGAAGCTAAGTCGACTCTCAGATTTCAGGATTAGTGGTAATAATCTGGTTGGTTACATCCCGGATTCCTTTGGTAACTTTTCAAGATTAGAGTACTTCTATCTGGATGATAATGATTTGGATGGTGCTATTCCATCAGAGCTTGGGAAGCTAAGTCACCTCTCAGATCTCAAGATCAGTGGCAATAATCTGGTTGGCAACATCCCGAAATCATTTGGTAACTTTTCAAGATTAGAGCACTTCTATCTGGATGATAATGATTTGGATGGTTCTATTCCATCAGAGATTGGGAAGCTAAGTCGACTCTCAGATCTCAGGATCAGTCGTAATAATCTGGTTGGCAAAATCCAAGATTCATTTGGTAACTTTTCAAGATTAGAGTACTTATATCTGGGTGGGAATCATTTAGATGGCGCCATTCCACCAGAGCTCGGAAAACTAACTAGACTATTAGATATCAGGATTGATGGAAATAATCTGGTTGGCAATATTCCAGCTTCATTTGGTAACTCTTCTAAGTTAGAGATCTTGATTCTGTCTTACAATCGAATAACTGGGAAGATCCCTGTAACTCTATCTAATGCTACAAAGCTTAGAGGGTTGTACATGGGAGGGAATGATCTTGAGGGGGAGATACCAAATGAATTCAGTAATTTCCATAATTTGCAAAATTTTAATGTTTGGCAAAATAGAATCTCTGGTGGAATTCCATATGGAATCTTCAATATCACATCACTTGTAGAGTTAGATGTAAGACAAAATTACCTCAGTGGGAATCTTCCACCAGATTTTGGTAACAGGCTTTCAAATCTCCAAAGGATTTTCTTGTTGGACAACCAGTTTAGTGGAGAGATACCCTCTTCCATATGCAATGCCACAAGGCTCACTATTCTAGATATTTCAAATAATAGCTTCAGTGGACCTGTCCCACTGATGCTTGGAAATCTAGTTGATCTCGAGCGTCTGAGACTGAACGGCAATTCACTCACTAATAGTCCTGCTTCCACCTACCTTGAATTTCTAACATCAATGGTGAATTGTCGAAATTTGAAAGCTCTAACCCTTTCAAATAACCCACTAAACAGTCAAATACCCCAATCCATTGGCAACATGTCTAGCAGTCTCAGATATTTTGGCGCGGCTTCTTGTGGGGTAAAGGGTCGCATTCCACATGAATTTGGAAACTTAAGCAGCTTGAATTCCCTATACCTACCAATGAATGAGCTACACGGTTCGGTACCATTCTCTTTTGTGGGCTTGAGGAATTTAGAGTCGATAGTCTTGTCAGTAAACAAACTGGAAGGTTCTATTCCTAGTGTATTTTGTAGCATACAGATATTGTACCATTTGAATCTGAGTGAGAACAATTTTTCAGGCTCAATCCCGACATGCTTTCAGAATCTGACTCAACTTAGAATAATTTCTCTAGCAGCTAACAAGCTTAATTCCATTGTACCCTTGGATTTCTGGAAACTGAAGAATGTTCAAGAACTGTACTTGTACGGAAACCTTCTTCACGGAACTATACCAGCAGAAGTGGGAAATTTTAAGGCCCTTACTGTCATTGACCTCTCTTCTAATGATTTCTCTGGCGAAATCCCACACTCCATTGGGTCCCTTCAAAATTTACTGTCAGTTAATATGTCCCGGAATCATTTTCAAGGTCCAATACCAAATACTTTGAGCAATCTGATAACCATTGGATACTTAGATCTTTCATCAAACAACCTCTCTGGTAATATTCCTCCCTCCATTGGATCACTTCGAGATCTCCATTATTTCAATGTTTCATTCAACAGGTTACAGGGAGAAATTCCAAATACCGGAGTGTTTGCAAATATCACGTTTGAAAGTTTGATGGGAAATCAAAATCTGTGTGGAGCTCCAAACTTGAGTTTTCCTTTGTGTTCACCATCTCGAGCCTCTGGACATAGGAAACAAAGAATGTCCTTACTCCTTAAGATAGCAGTTCCCATCGCCACCACATCTCTGCTAGTGTTTGCAATGGTTCTTTTGTGGATTAAATTTTCAAAAGGAAAACCCAAAAATGCAATTGAAGCAGAAATTCCTCTGGTGGAATATCGGATGATCACCTATCATGAACTCGTGCAAGCAACAGAGAGTTTCAGTCTCACGAATCTTTTGGGAGAAGGAAGTTCTGGTATGGTTTATAAGGGTGAGTTTCTTGATGGAACTGTCATGGCCATCAAAGTTTTCAATATGCAGTATGTGAAGGCTCTCCGGAATTTCAATGCAGAATGTGAAGTTTTGAGAAATGTACGACACAGAAACCTCGTCAAGATTATCTCAACCTGCTCAAATTTGGATTTTAAAGCCATGGTACTCGAGTTTATGCCTAGTGGAAGCCTAGATAAGCGGTTACACTCTCAGAGCAGTTCATTGAGCCTTGTTCAGAGGCTGGATATCGTGACAGATGTGGCATTGGGCATGGAGTACCTTCACCATGAGTACACACTCCCAATTGTGCACTGTGATCTTAAACCTGCTAATGTACTTCTGGACGAGGATATGACAGCCCATGTTGCAGATTTTGGAATCTCCAAAATCTTGGCTGAAGACCAAGATTTCATTCAAACAAGGACTTTGGGAACAATCGGATACATCGCTCCAGGTATGAAAAGCTTATACTTATAATATTTTTCTGCGGTTTACTTTTAAGAAGTGCAAATAGTGATAATCGCACACCTACTTTTCGTAAGATAACATGAACTCTGATATTGTGTTGTAAATTGTAATATAACTTTCTTCTTGAAATGTCCAAGAGCTTAATTAGCTAGCCTTTTCATTTATTTGTGGTGAAAAAAAAAAGAGACCAATTTGTAGCATCATTTTGTCTGTGAGAATCCATCAAGTATGAAGTTAAACAAATGAGTACCAATATATTGCGTTGTAAACCAGAACTTCTAACTATGTGCCTTGAGCCCTTGACACCAACTATTAACTTCTACTAACTGAGAGTATTATGCAACAGAATATGGTTTAGATGGGCATGTATCCACGAAGGGCGATGTTTACAGTTTCGGTGTTTTGTTGCTCGAGACGTTCACAGGGAAGAGGCCAACGGATGATATGTTCAAAGTAGGCTTGAGTTTACATCAATGGGTATATCAAGTGTTCCCTGATGCACTCGTAGAGGTTCTCGATTCCCATTTGTTTGCTGACATCAATTCCTCCAGAGAAGGCAGCTCAGCCCCAATAAACAGGAATCAACAACCCATTGAAGACATACTCGTGTCAATCATTCAAGTGGCTTTGTTGTGCCTGAAAGAGTCACCTGAGGAGAGGATTGATATGAAAAACGTTGCAGCACAGCTAAAGAAAATCAGAGCCGAATTGAAGAAGACAGCCAGAAATAACGCAAGGAGATCAACATAGCTAGCAATCGTGCAAAACCAGGATGCGTATATTCTAGTACTTTTTTTTGTTGAATAAGTATCATTTTCATTTGTTCACATTGTCAGTAGCTAGTAGAATACTGTACAGAGATTTATCTTGTTCTCAGGTATCAAGCCCTCTATAATAAGAAAGTTTTCGTTATCCTGGTGTCTGAGAGATTGCTTGCACTTTAGATTTCTTCAACCAGAGTGCATAATCTCGGAATAGCATATATACTGTATTGTTTAGGTGACAGAAAATTCATTTGGTTTGACGCATTAGATATATAAAAAAAAGCCTAGGCTAGCTCTAAATTTATTAATGTAACTGAACCAAGCATCACAGGGGTTATAAGAGCCTGTTATTACAGAAAGCTTTGTAAACTTGAGATAACAGAAAAACTAAAGGGCTGACAAATCAATCTAATATGTCATCCTAATTCTACAGACTGATACATGCATGTCTATGTTTAAACGCAAACGAAAGAGAATGTCTCACGCAGGCAATCAAATTAACGTTGGAAAATGAAACAAGAAAACCAGTTGCAGCATTAGATTGCTTTTACTCTCCTTTTTCTGTCTTCAGTGCCATCAAATGATCATACTATCTTTGTTTTGGCAATAACCTTCACTTGAGCAGTATAGCAGGTCTTATAGCAGGCAGTTGTGCACGCCCCGTCAACAGAAGGAGGTGAGTTGGCTGACCCGCTTTTGATACAATAGTCAACAATGCACCCTTTGTAGCAGGATAATCGTGGATCACCTTTTCCAGCGCCAAAAAAATCTTCATCACCTTTGCTAGAACCGCGTCCTGTTGCAGGTGATTGACCATGATCAACAAAATCTGCAGCATAAGCAGAATTCGTGAAGACTGCGATCACCGCCATCATAATTAAGCAGTAGCATACGCCTTTGGTCTTCATTTTTTTTCTTTTGCTTCTAAATGTTTAGTTAACAGATTTATCGTAAAGTTTACTACACAATGCAATATGAATTTGGCTCTCGATGATGGATAATACACTAATTCGTTTTCTTTCTATTTATAGGAAGTGCATATGCCGGTTTCATACTATAAAAAGGATCGGCTCTCGTGCTAGCACTGAAATAGCTTGCTCTAGGCCTCATAATTCTACAGGCCCTCCATATTCAGTGAGTGCTAACCTGCTACTCTTTTGGTACTGTGAAAAGGTAAATAGCCTGTAATGTTCTATTTCAGTTTGTTACATGGAATTCAGTTCTTAAGCTAATTATAGTGAAGGATATCTCTAAGGAATATAAGTTAAGTATGATTGTGAATATCATATTATCATCGTACACATACTATAATAATGGATTCCAGGTCTATTTTTCTTCAATAATACACTTAATTATATATCCACGCTTGACTCACCAATTCATTATTTGGTATCATCAAATAGCTTAAGCAATCATGCACCAGTTGTTAATTTGCCAGAAGGAAAGAGACGCGAAGTCAACTTCGACACTGGCATTTCACGTTTTCGAGAAGCCAAAAGCTGCAGAAAAACATTTTCCACAGTATGTTCTTCATCAGGCTTATTACAGCTCCGATGAATACTATTCTCAGTCTTCTTCTGTTGTTCTTGCTATTATGTTCTGCATCCTGTATAACACTACTAGAAAGAAATGGCAGTAGTGATTATGCAGCTTTGATGGCCTTCAAGTCCCAACTCATACTAGAACCTGAGAACATACTCAACACCAATTGGACCTCAAACACTGACCACTGCACTTGGTTTGGTGTTACCTGTTCCAGTCACAGAGTCACAAATCTTGTTCTCACCGGGCTGTCTCTTCGGGGCGAACTTTCTCCACAAATTGCGGACTTGACTGTCCTTGAGGAGCTTGATCTCAACAGCAACGAATTGGGAGGCGTTCTGCCAAGCAAATTAGGATCCTTACAACAACTGAGGATTCTCAGCTTAATGGATAATGCTCTTCAGGGAGGCATTCCCTCAAACTTAAGCAGGTGTTGGAATCTTCAGAAACTCAATTTGTCAAATAATTTGATAGCAGAAACGATACCTGTGGAGCTTGGCTACTTGGGAAATCTTCGCCTTCTGGATATTTCTTCCAACAATCTTACAGGTAATATTCCTGCTTCATTTGGTAACTTTTCAAGATTAGAGATCCTGTATCTGTATGATAATGATTTAGATGGTTCCATTCCATCAGAGCTTGGCAAGCTAACTAATCTCACAGATCTCCTGATTTCTTACAATAATCTAGTTGGTAGAATTCCGACTTCATTTGGTAACTTTTCAAGATTAGAGTACTTCTATCTCAACAGGAACAATTTAGATGGCACCATTCCATCTGACTTTTGGGAAGCTAACACGGCTTTTTGAACTCAGGCTCAATGGTAATAAACTAACCGGCTCGATACCTCCTTCCATTTTTAACATCTCCACATTGAAAATAGTGACCCTTTACAGAAATGAGTTATCTGGCCAACTACCAGAGAATCTAGGGGATGGAATGCCAAATCTTGAAGAACTTATCTTGAATACTAACCGCGTAACTGGGAAAATCCCGATATCACTATCTAATGCTACAATGCTTAGACATCTGTACTTGTATGAGAATGATTTTCATGGTGAGATACCAAATGAATTCCAAAGGTTGCTGAATTTGCAGTGGTTTAGCGTCGGGATAAACAGAATCTCTGGTGGAATTCCATATTGGCTCTTCAATGTCACATCACTTGAAGTTTTAGATACAAGAAGAAATTACCTCAGTGGTAATCTTCCTGCTGATCTTGGTAACTGGCTTCCAAATCTTGAGGAACTTCTCCTGTCCGAAAACCAGTTTAGCGGACCAATACCCTCTTCAATAACCAATGCAACAAAGCTCATTTTTCTAGAGGTGCAAATCAACAGCTTCAGCGGAACTGTTCCAATGATGTTTGGAAACCTCATACATCTCGAGTCTCTGAACCTCTATGGAAACATGCTCACTAACAATCCTGCTTTCACCCACCTAGACTTTCTGAACTCGATGGTGAACTGTCGAAAGTTGCAGTATCTTATCTTCTCATCTAACCCACTAAACAGTGAAATACCAGAATCCATAGGGAATATGTCTACCAGTCTTCAACATTTCACTGCGGAATCTTGTGGGCTAAATGGTCACATCTCACATGGATTTGGAAACTTGAGCGGCTTAATCGGCCTGTTCCTATCTTGGAATAATCTGCAAGGTTTGGTACCTTTGTCATTTTCAGGCTTACAGAATTTGGAAAGCATATACTTGGCTGGAAACAAATTGGAAGGTTCTGTCCCTACAGTATTTTGTGGCATACATATCATGGGATATTTGGGTCTGAGAGGAAACCAATTTTCAGGCTCAATCCCGACATGCTTTCGAAATCTGACTCAACTGAGAAGACTTTCTCTAGCGAATAACAAGTTGAATTCCACTGTACCTTTGGATTTTTGGAGATGGGAGAATCTTCAAGAACTGTACTTGTACAGAAACCATCTTAATGGCACTATACCAGAAGAAGTGGGGAACTTAAAGGCCATCACTACCCTGGACCTCTCTTTTAATGATTTCTCCGGTGAAATCCCGAATTCCATAGGCTCTCTACAGAACTTATTGACACTGAACATGTCGCAAAATAAATTCCAAGGTCCAATACCAAATTCTTTGAGCAATCTGATAGTCATTGAATATTTAGATTTGTCATCAAACAGCCTCTCAGGTGACATTTCTCCATCCCTTGGATCGCTTCAAGATCTCCAGTATCTCAATCTTTCTTTCAACAGGTTACAAGGCCAAATTCCAAATACAGAAGTGTTTGCAAATATCACCTTCCAAAGTTTGATGGGGAATCCAAACCTGTGTGGGGCTCCAAGATTCAGTGTTCCTTTGTGCTCACCACCTCGAGCCTCTGGACAACGGAGAATGTCATTTGTTGTGAAGATAACAGTTCCTATTGCAGCTACAGCTCTGTTGGTGTTAGCAATGGTTCATCTGTGGATGAAATATTCGAAAGGAAAACCCAAAAATGTAGCTCAATCAGAAATTTCTCTCATGGAACTCGTGCGGGCAACAGAGAATTTCAGTGTGACAAATCTTTTGGGAGAAGGAAGTTCTGGGATGGTTTATAAAGGTGAGTTTTCGAGTGGAACTGTAACTGTCGCTGCCATCAAAGTTTTCAATATAGAGTATGTCCAGGCTCTCGGAAATTTTGATGCAGAGTGTGAAGTTTTAAGGAATGTGAGACACAGGAACCTCGTTAAAATAATCTCTACATGCACAAATCTACAGTTCAAGGCCATGATTCTTGAGTTCATGTCTAATGGAAGCCTAGACATGCAGTTGCACTCACGGAGCAGCTCAATGAGCCTTGTTGAAAGACTGAATATCGTGACAGACGTGGCATTGGGTATAGAGTACCTCCACCATGAGTATTCAGTGCCAATTGTGCATTGTGATCTGAAGCCAGCTAATGTACTTCTGGATGAGAATATGACAGCTCACGTCGCGGATTTTGGAATCTCCAAAATCTTGGCTCAAGACGAGGATTTCATCCAAACTAACACCCTTGGAACAATCGGGTACATGGCTCCAGGTATGAGAAACTGATACCTCTTTGTAGTATTTTCTGTAAGATAATTACATATATTGATCAAGAATATAGGTGCAAAAGCACATACTGTTACAATATTATTTCCTTCTGACTCTGAGTGTGTTTGCAAACAGAATACGGTTCAGATGGACATGCATCGATGAAGGGTGATGTTTACAGTTTTGGGATTTTGCTGCTTGAGACTTTCACAGGGAAGAGTCCGACAGATGATATGTTCAAAGAAGGCTTGAGCTTGTATCAGTGGGTACATCAAGTATTCCCTGATGCGTTGGTAGAGGTTCTTGATTCCCATTTGTTTTCTGACGGTAACTCTTCAAGAGAAAGCAGCCCTTCCGTCCCAATAATAAACAGGATCCAGCAACACACTGAAGACATACTCGTGTCAATAATTCACGTGGCTTTGTTGTGCCTGAAAGAGCTACCTGAGGAAAGGATTGATATGAAAACCGCTGCAGCACATCTGAAGAAAATCAGGACTGAATTGAAGAAAAAAGGGGCAAACAATGCGAGGAGATAGATCAACCTAGGCATTTCATCACCCTTCCATAGATAAGATTCGCAGAATAAGTACCTGCTGCTTGAAATAGGCATGTGATCACAGGGGTACAACATTTCATCATTCTCAAGTTTGAGGTATCTGTATTATAGCCTCTGATTGATTCTTGTTTTTTTTTCCTTGTGTGTGTGTGTGTAATATGAGTACAAGACTATCTGACTATGCTGTTTTTTTTCAATTTTAAGCTTTTGCAGAAGCTCACACTTTAAAGTTTAAACTAATGTAATTACCATTTCTGGTCCTGATTTGCATAACCTGAACTAAGCAAGCTATTGCTGGGGGAAAACATGTCTTTTTCATAATGAAAAACTGCTGTTGCCAACCAAATTCCCTAATTGGACTGCGGAGAAATCCCTAAGTCGAATACACCATCTCCATGCAATAGCTGCTACGTCGTTTTAGGAATTGCATACCACGGTCCATGGGTCTATTTCAATATAATGAAGAGTTCATTGAAATTCAGTTCTGGAAAATTAGTGATCAGTGAAGATATTTTCCACTTTTCATATCACGTTATGTCGTTATCCACCCCCTTAAAACTCGTTGTGAGTGAACATCAATAAATGTTATTATTAAAACTCGAAGAGAATTGCACACACATTGACTGAACATAACATAATGAAAAATCTTATTATTCTTATGTGATGAAACAGAGCATATTTATAATTGCTTATTAGTAAAAAAAAATACATTATTGGAACCAACAAATAGGTTCTTTTTATGTAGCTAGAGAGATGAAGTGTATATGATCATGCAGGGGGAGGAGACGGAGGAGAGTGATGATGTCTACACCGCATCATGCACATCTCGTGAAAAAATAGTGATAATTAGAAAGCATTGATGGTCACATTTTAACTAGTATAAAAATCACACATATATTTAAAATGTGTGCACCATAGAGGAGAATTGCACACACATCGACTGGAACATATAATTATATAATATAATGAAAAATCTTATTATTCTTATGTGTTGAAACAGAGCATATTTATAATTGCTTATTAGTTAAAATACATTATTGGAACCAACAAATAGGTTCTTTTTATGTAGCTAGAGAGATGAAGTGTATATGATCATGCAGGGGGAGGAGACGGATGAGAATGACGGCTACACGTCGCCATGCACAAAAGCGGGCAGCCCTCGTGAAAGCGTTCAACACATAAAGGTTCCTTAACACAATCATCTATACATTTGCTAGGTCTTGCATCAGTAATGGTGGCACTGTTGAAGATCATCATCATTACCATCACTACTAAGCAAGCATTCATCATCTTCATGTTTCTGAACATTTGCACCAAAATCTTCTTATTGCAAATATTTTATCATACACACCCTCTATTTATAACCATAACTCACATCTCTCTTTCTTCTTCTTCTTTAAAAAGAAAAAGCATATTACGATAATTAAATCCGACTTTAATTTCTTTGGCAGGGTTTTGTGAAATGAAATAAAAAAATAATTAAAAAGATGTAATTTACGAATTATTATCACAATAACCAATAAAGTACATATGAAAGGCATTATAGAAATGTAAAATCTTCTATAATGTATTGCATCGGATAAGGGTGGTCTCAAAGTGGTCTCTTCGGCCATGAGGGGTTCAAGATCACAATTTGAAATGAGACTTAGTAAGTTAGCTGTATACGTCTTCAGCATAAGAATGTGACGGTTGTTTCACGAAGTTATTTTTGTCCTAAGATTTTTTTCAGGCATGAATGCTTATTGCCATTTACGTATATCTAAGTTAAAATACATCTTGTAGAGCGGGATCGTAGCTTAAGCATGAGACCGAAATAAATGTATAAACTTTTATCCGTTATCCATATTACTTATCATAGTCTATTCATATCCAACCGATTGTTACCCCATAATGTATAATCAATATGAACACGATCGTATACAAGTAGTGCTGATTAGAAATCATTAATTGTCACATTTTAGCAGTTTAGCTAGTATTCTTGATCACATACATACATCTAAGATCGATGCATCATCGGAGAGAATTGCACACATGTTGACTGTAAAATATTATTATTCTTATGTAATGAAGCAGAGCATAAGAACGTATAGGATTACATAAAATCTGAAACATACATATTTCATATTTATATATCCATCATCACATAACATAGTATATTACCTAATAGATCTTAGTGTCTTTATATTATCTGGATCAAGCCAATTTATAGGCATGAATACAATTAATTTATATGTTGCCTCATTAAAAATCTTGTTAGGAAAAACCATGTGGGACAAAAATCTTAGTGAAGAAAAAGATTACAACATGCATATTACTCCCCCTTATTATTAAATTTGTTTGTGAGATCAAATTACACACATCGAATTATAAAATAACTAAAATCTTTATTTTATATGATCAAATACAAGTCAATCGATTGCATCGACAAATTATTTCAAATAGGGGCCACATTCTGCTTAATTATAAAGAAGAGAACTAGAGAAAAGTAGGAGGAGGATGTTTTCGTACACAACGACCGAAGCACATAAGGACGCACGGCTCTTGAGGCCGTGGGCCGCAATATTTTCTTTTACATGCATTAAAACATTCATCATTAGAATTATCAGGATCAGGATCAGGCTCAGCATCAACAACTATTTCGGCTTTGAACATCATTAGCATCACCACCAAAGCCACAACCAACCACACATTATTTCTCTTCATTTCAATTTACACCAACTGAATACCAGGACTATACAATTGTAAATATTTCATAGTGCACTGCCTCTATTTATAGCCATACCTGATACAGTGATACCTCACTGTCACATACTCACATCCCTTTTTTTTTACTAAAAGCAAAAAGGTCAATGGTAATGAAATCCAACTTTAATTTTTATTTTAATGATATCAAGATTGACAGGCTTTTGGGAAGAAAAAGAAACAAAAAAGTAATGTAATTTACAATTATTATCACAATAATACGACTAATTTACGATTATTATCGCATCATAATAA